>APFE030495104.1:21521-32919 GCA_000404065.3 Pinus taeda | reverse complement strand
CCATTCGAAATAATTATATGGAGTGAGAATTGTCGATTGTGGAAACTCCAATTTAGACTCCATTCTTTGTTGTTGCTTCAATCTTCTGAACCTGCAAATAAAATTGCTTGTGCACTTATTACAAATCCCAATGCTCTGATACCATGTAAGATTTTTGAGATACACAGATCTAGATTTGCAAAACAATAAACAAGCTTGCAAGAGAAGGAAGGAGGCGAGCAAGAATTGAGAAAAAGATGAAAAATTGATTCTACAATATTAGTTTTAGAATAAATACATAAAAGCAACTAAGTTAAGCTTAGTTGTACATGCAATAACTAAAGCTAACTAAAGCTAAGTGTGCTTTATCTTATGTTAATATGTACATGTGCCACATGCAAGCAATAAGTTAACTGGAGCTAATCTAGGTGCATGTACACCAACATAGCTAGTCTAAGTGCATGTACACCAACACAGCTAGTCTAAGTGCATGTACACCAACACCCCCCCTTAAGCATAACTTAGGTGAGTGTGATGCAAAATGAATGAGTCCCAGCAACACGACCATTTTAGGTACCCATATACAATGCATAAAAAAGTAGGAAAGAGGGAAAACCCAGTTTCAGTTTATTTTTGTTGGTAAAATGCCAAGCAAAAGGCAGCGTTTTGACATTTCAGACACATGAAAATGAAATGAGAAACAAGAGGCGCATTGTTCAATGAAGCGTTTGCACAGTTCAAAGCCATCTTAATTCGGTCAACTGTACAGGAAATGAGGATGTTGACAGTTGCAACTGACCCTAAAGATAGCTTTGTTGTTGGCACAGAGTCGACTAAAATATGGAAAGCCACAGTCAACAACGAGCCACTGGATATTTTGTCATTAATGACATTGCTACCCAAACTCGACTGTGTGCCATCAGGCAAAATAGAAAAACCCAATGGTAAAAGATCCACGTAGTTGGGATCACCACCGTTGAGAATGACATTCATGGCCACTATATCAACGGGAGCGTAAATAACGTAAGAGCCACATACTCAGTGCAGCTCTCCTGGAGAATAAGCATGTTACCCTGAGTCGAATTCAAATTGTTGACACACAAAAGAGAGACACAATTTCCAGGATCTTGACCGTTGGTGATATGCGCCATTTCTTGGACTAAACCACCATTGGATAGAATGTCCCACTCGTTCCTCAATTTTTCATCACGCAGGAATTGAAAGACTCACATAGGAGGTGCAGGAAGCCAGAAGGAGGTTGTTGCGCTCAAGACAATGCCTGGAGGCCTTCCTGGGTCATCTATGCTCTTGCGAGTCATAACACGAACATCTTCAGCACCGCTACCAGAAAGAGTTGTCCAAGTGTGTGCATTAGAAGCACTCACACCAGCGCAGAAACTATTCGTCATGCGCTCCGCTAACTTGAGCATGCTTCTTCTCCCTTCCGGATTCGATATGACTCCAAGGTCTCTTGCAGGTATATTGCAAGCTAGCATACTGACCAAATGTTCACACTGCCTTTCCAGAGTTGATAGCCACCGTTTCGCGCCGAACGCCATACCATTGCTTACCAACTTATCATAAATATGGTGCAAAACCCTCTCGTCCACTTCAGCATGTTCAACCCACGTAACCTTGGAATAGCCATTTGATGCTTTCTTGGTCCGGTAAACCCACTTGCATCTCACAAGTTTGCGATTCGAAGGTGGCGGAACCAAATCCCAAGTCTGGTTCTCAATGAGAGAGTTGTATTCCTCATCCATGGCGGCTTCCCATTCAGGATGCCCATTTGCTTCTGCATAGGTTTGTGGATCAGATCCATGCATCATATAAGCATGCATGGGCATGGATGGCTACATAGCTAAGAGTGCTTGCAGATCTTCCTCAAACAGAGGGATAGAGGCATGATCATCAAGGATATCACTCATGCTGCACCATTTTTGTGTTGAAGGTGATCGAGAATCTTCTGAACTACGTGCAGAAGTATGATCTCGATGTTCAACGACTAGTGGTCTAACAGGGGTCACAGGAAGAGACTCATCGTCATCAGAATGCTGGTCTGAAGTTTCATGTGCATACTCATTAATGAGTGGTGATGGAAACTTGGTAACAAGTTCATCAACTGGTGCATGCAAAATATCTTCGTCAAACTTTACACTCCTTTCAAGAAAGAGCTCTTCACTGTGGATATCAAGCAATCTGTACCCTTTGACTTCATCAGAATATCCACCAAACATGCATGCTTTGCTTTGAGGCTCCAAAGCCTTTCTCTTCTCTGGAGGAATGCGGGCCCATACTCGAGATCCAAAAATGCGAAAATGACTAACTTCAGGTTGCATGCCAGTCCAAGCCTCAAAAGGTGTTTTCCCAGTAACAGATTTATGAGGAGATCTGTTCTGGATGTATGAGGCACAATTAATAGCTTCGGCCCATAATTTTGACGGAAGAGATCTTGCATGCAACATGCAATTAGCCATCTCTTTCAAAGATCGATTTTTCCTTTCAGCCACGCCATTTTGCTGTGGAGTGTAAGGAACTGTAAGCTGCAACTGTATGCCTGCTTCATCACAAAGATTCTTGATATCTTTGTTGACATATTCCGTCCCATTATCTGTGCAGAGTATCTTGATGTGTTTTCCAGACTGATTTTCCGCATGCGCTTTGAAAATCTTTAGATGTTGAAAAACTTCAGACTTGAGTTTCAAGAAGTAAACCCAAGTGAATCTCGTGTAATCATCTATAAATGACAACATATATCTTGCTTTGCTCATTGAAAGCACCAGAAATGGACCCATGAGATCACTGTGTACAAGTTCCAAAGGTGAAGAGGCTCTCCATACATGCCCCTTCTCGAATTTTTCTTGTGGATGCTTTCCAAGAGCACATCCATTACAAACACCATCTGAAAATTCAATGGTTGGCAATCCTTTAACCATCCCTTGCTTACTAAGCTGTTGCATATCTCTGAAATTCAAGTGCCCAAATCTCTCGTGCCAAATCCTACTTTCTTCATTTGCATGCGTAATTAGCAAAATAGAATCTGATTGAGGAACAAAATCAGAAAATGTATACAGACGAGATTGATCATTTACCTTGTCAGATGCAATATTCAAATTGGTTTGCATGTCCTAAATGCTCATGGAATCTGGGGTAAATTCCACTTTCCTTTTGCTACTTATGTGTGTCATCTGATACACTGAGAGAAGATTCACATAAAGCCTTGGAATATGCAAGACATTTTCAAAACTTCCATCTTCGAATTGCACTCTTCCTTGTCCAGTTGTTGCAACTGCAGAATTATCCCCCATGAGAATGGGAGGACCTGAGTATGCATGTAGAGAAGAAAAGAATTCCTTTGAAGAAGCCATATGATGTGAAGCTCCTGAATAGATGATCCATTCTTGTGGTGTAGAATGAAGAGCAATCAAAGCATGCCCGTTACCTCTTGGATCTGGTGCTTTTTCTCCAGACTTCTTAGCATTCTCAGGAATGTGGTCTCCAAGATTGTGTTGCTAGAGTGTCTGCGCCATAAGATCTATAGTCTTCTTCATGCATGCAGATTCAGGATGAAAACCACGGTGGCAATAATTTCACATTGGTTTCCCTTTCATCCCTTTTCATTTCTGATGGTCTTTGGAATTTGCCTTTTGATGGGACCCAGCCCTCTCTGTCATTACGCTTTACACTTTGGGTGTGCCACTTGCGCGCTTACGTGGTTGTGTTTGGTATTGTTCTTTCCCGCGCTCAATGGTTGGTAGCTGAACATTAATTACTGGAGTAAATACATAGTCCTTCCGCCTTGATAGTCGTATTACCCTAACCCTAACTCGGTTTCTCGATCATTCTGTTCATTCTTGATGTCGTTCTGAGGGTTTAGAGCTCTGCGCGATGAATTTGTTTTGATGGCGTTGTATTTGGCTTCCGCTGGTTCTGAGTCACAATTTCATAGTTGTGGGTTAGCTTTGTGCTGGCTCTGGTTGCGGATGGAGGCTTCCTTTGTGCGTTTGCCTGCTTGTTCTCCTATATGCCTTGATTGTGTTCGGCTTTGGCTTTTCTCGGTAAACTTCGGTAAGTCGCTTGCTTGCTTGGTTTCTCTATTTTAAATGGATGTATTCAAGCTCTGGTTCCGGTTATATTATGAGAATTTTAGGATTCCACTTGGTGGAATCCTAGAAGGAATTTAAGTATATCTACATCCCCATCCATTTAAAAGTCACACATGTTAGGCCTAGGAAGGGGTAATTAATAAGTTTAAAACCAAGATTTCCCAATGGTGAACTTGCTAGCTCCATTGAGTAGGTCAACTAGTTTTGATTAAGATTATTATTATAACCCTTTCTCCTTACCAGTTTGTTTCCTTACTTGCTACTTAGAATATTCTTAATAGTATGGTAAAATAAGTCCATAAATTCCTTTGGGAAGGAGGAAAATCCAACATAAATAAGTTTCATCTAATTAAATGGGTTACAATATCACTACCTAAATTGCATGGAAATCTTGGTATCATAGATCCATCATTAGTGAACAAAGATATTAAGGAAAAACTGGTTTGGAGGTTCTTATCCCCAAAAGAATAATGGTGGAAATAAGTGATGCAAGAAAAATATCTTTGTGGTTGTTCTTCCTATTTGGACTCTCTCCATCTACACTATAATCTAACCATGTTATAATAGGACATATAAAATCAAAATGCTTTGAAGTTTTGATGAAAGTTAACAACTTATATGGTGTACCATTACACAGACGAAATTGGTCCAAAATGATGCCTAGAAAACAATTGAAATTGGCCCAAAACGATGCTTAGAAAACAACACCATTTCGAGCCAGAAAAGATCAACAAACACACAACATTATTTGATACAGAGGTTGAATCCCTGAATGGGAGAAAATTCAATATAATAATAGCTGGAGCTATGCTGCTTAACACCTTTGATGTAGAAGACACTTGTGCCTATTTGCGTTATGAATCACTAGCATCTGGTATTGTATTTGGATCTGTTTCTGGAAGTAGAATGGGAGATTGTGGTTGGGATGCATGAAATGCTCCATTTGCTCTGGTCAAAAAGTTGGAACATTTTCTAATATACCCCAAATCGTAACAGGTAGCATGTGCAAGAAGTCTGAACAGGCTAGTAGTATGAACTACATGAATGGAAGCAATAGGCTATGGCTATTGAAATCAAGGAGATGTTGAGTGAGATAATAGGTATTTCAATAAGGATCCTGGGGTGTGATGCATTTATAAATAGATGTCAATCTTCTCCTGCTATCAGTGCTGCCCCTTTCACTCAGTAAACTCAGTCCGTGATTGGATTTGTAACTCAACTAGCTATGTTGGGAATTTCTGATAATTCCAGAACAAATATGAACAGAGAAACAATGTTCTATTTTAACACATGATTTTAACACAGGGACGCTAGAATTGTTTTATAAGAACAGAGTTACACACATAGAAAAAACTTGCTTTCATTAATAGAACTGGTTGTTACCAAAAAAAGATCTTCCTCTCATAGAGGGATTACACCAGGAATGCTCTGTCTCAGTTTGCAAATCTTTTAACACTGCTGTAAAAAAAATCCTTTTGTTTCATTCACGTTGCTGCATCTCTTCACATTATTTCTCTGCATACAAATTTTCTTTACACTGCTGCGTAATGTTTTCTCACACTGCTGCGTAATGTTTTCTCACACGCTGTTGCGTGCTTCCCTTACCTTGTTCTCTCAATGAACAACCAAAAAAAAAAAATTCTACATATTACGTATTACATTGCATATATTTTTTTAACAATAAAAAAACATGACCATACTTGATAAGGTTCAGTTCTATATTGAGAGGATCAGTTGACTTAGTTCTAACTAGTCAAGTCCAGTTAGATTATTTTAACAAGTTGTTAAAATAATGAAATATAGTTTGTTAATGCTTGCATGCATGTGACAACTATTATTTTCAGATAACTGAGTATTCTCTCATGAATAACTAGTGCATGGCAGTTCAGACAAAGACCCAGTTAAGATCAAATGAGGGACAATGTACTATCATATGCTAGGATATTTTTAGTAAGTATTCCTTGCATGAGGAAGGAATCTATTTTCTTCTATGACTACGTAGTTGGACCTGAGGTGACAATAGGTATGATCAGACCAATTTTCACCCTGCATATTGAGGCCTACGTAGTCCATGATTTTCATCTTCTGATTACAGAGAGAGCAGAATAACTATTGAGCTGATTCTTTTTGTATGTTATTGAGGATCTCCACTTGATTGATAATAAAATGTTGGGGTTTTATGTTGGTGCTTTCCCCAGTGATATATCTTGTGTTATGTGTGATTATTTCTCTTGATTAGTTATATGTGTTTATGCTTGATGATGTTCATGAAATCGATTTTGCTTCCGCTTAATGTTTTGTAGAACTAGATCAAGTATTATGCTTTAGGACATTTCATATATCAATTTTATCTATAGGTAAAATTTCTACATGGTATCAGAGCTAGCTGATTTGTAGAAAAAATCTACAGAAATTCACAGGTGGGTTGCATGAATATTTAATTAATCTTATTACTATGTCATTAATGGAAAATAAAGCTTATCACATAAAGAAATATGTTGATAGTGGGATTCAACCTACTATCGTATTTATTGTTTGTTGTTTAACAATTCCATTGAACATGCTAATATTTTAATTAATTTATTATGTACAAAAAGCTGCTAGCAAGCTCCCGCTATCATCTCAATTATAAAGAAAAGATGCTTTTATTCAATATTATTTATTCTTATCAAATGACATGATCAATAAACCATGATGGCAATGATTCATAGTATCTTTATATTACATTGAATGCATGGATGGTTTATTTAAATAGATTCTTAAGGCAAACATAAGAGATAAGATACCTTTATATACATTGAATTATTGCAAAATTTATTTAAATAGGAAGAACAGTTGGATTTCTAAAAAAAAGAATGGAAAATTTATTCATTAGTTTTTTAAAGAAAAATATAAGAGATAATATATCACATATATTTATTTGCAAAGATAAGGTTTAAAGCTATAAAAAATAAGTAGTTGTAAAAATATCATAATTACGGTTAGTAATTTTGAGCAAGTTAATGCAAAGGTGATATAAGAATTTATTTTGTTGACACCTAATCCCAAGGGATTGGGAACTTCATGTAAATATTGTAAATAAGAAAATAATGAATGTGAAGAGATATTCGAATTTGAATTCCAAGATTCTCCCTCACAATCTATATATCAATGATCTTTTAATGCGAATCTCATCAATTCATGGACTTACTCACCTTACTTGACATGGTATCAGAGCGTGAGTCATATAATTCATTCAACTTATTTAAATCACCAAAAACATCTATAAATAGAATAATATGAAGACTCCTCTCTTCTTTAAATAATGTTGCAATTAAGACATAGGCCTTTCTACTTTCGTTCTCTCATATGGCAATCTCCTTGTCAGAAGACAATTTCTTGGTCTCCTCAAGAAGTTGTATGCCTTGCACAAAAACAGAAGAATCAGGGACAAGGTTATTCTAGGGGAAGAGGTGGTCAAAGAGGATGAGGAAGGAAGAATAATAAAGATAGGGACGTGTACATTTTCAAGGACAAAATCTTGATCTTCATTGCATATGGTGTAATAGAAATAGATATGATGCTTCTACATGTAAGCTATCATTGGACATGATTAGATAGGAAATGAATGAAGAGAAAGTGAAATCATCAAATAAAGGGAAAGGTATGGCACCAAAATCTACTTATTATGTTGTGGCATATTGCAACATTGGAGTAACTGAAGACTTATTTAGTGCTTCACTTGCTGCATGGAAAGATTCTTAGTTGCTTGATTCAGGAGAAAATTTCCACGTGAATTTTAGAAGAGATTTCTTTGAAGAATGAACTTAAAATGTTGATGGAACAATATACTTTGTAGATAAATCAAAACTCAAGCCATCACGGCCGAGGACAATTAGGGTCAAACTATCTGGTCTTCCAGACTTCTTCTACATGATATTCTCTACCTCCTAGAGTTGAGGAGAAATTTGTTGTCATTAGTTCACATCCACTAGCAAGGACAATTCATTCACATATTTGATGGCAATCTTGATGTCAAAAAAGCATTAGACAACTCACTTGTCATGACTAGGATAAAAGAAGTAAGACTTCCAAAGTTGCAAGGAACCTCTTCATGTGCACATAACTTTTCATACATTTCTCAATATGATGAAGATACATTTCCATCAAGTCTTTTATGGCATGCTAGATTTGGAAATTTGAACTATGACAGCCTTCATTTGTTTAACATAAGAGGTGTTAATGGTTTTCCTACCATTCCTAGGAAACTTAAGCAATGTGATGCTTGTATCTTAGGAAAGAAAAACAAAGAATCATTTCATGATTCTCATTATAGAGAACCTAGAAGTCAAGATGTTAGGCTTATGCAGAAGGAACTTGCTCTGATACCAATTAATAAAAACTTGACTAAATTGAGATGGGGGTGAATTAGTTTAGTATATTCATGGACATTAAAATTCTTTCCATTAATCTCATTAACCAAAATGAGTAGCATAATAAATAATGACCAACAGATAGAATAAGTGAACAAGAAGTAATAAGCAAACCAAAATAGCACATCAGCATATAACAACACATATTGACACTAGATATATGTGGAAACCCATAAAGGGAGAAAACCATGATCTTAGTATTGTTGTGATGCAAAGGCAAGCTCCTACTCCTTATTACATCTAATTTTTTGTAGGCTCCAACCTATAGGAGGTTGCTACCTCAATGTTATGTAAGTTGCAACTACAAGGAAGCTCCAACTCCCATATGCTTTATGTAGGCTACAACCCACAGGAGGCTCCTACCTCAACAGGCTCCAAACTAATGTTTATCAAGCCATTACTTGAAAGGAGACTACCATCCCCTGATGCACACAAGAAATAACAACGCGTTGGTTTACCTCGTCATAAATTTGCATATCTCCATCTTCATTTCTGCATCTTCTTTCCTTCAAATTTGCTTCACATAAGCTTCATATTTTCCAAGTAACTAATTCCTAATACCTCAATCAACTCTTTCACATTCTCCCACACTCTCCATTCAATGCCTTCCAAAATCACATATTTTATATATTTTGTTGGTTGTTTGTATCCCACATAGGAATATGAAGTGAAAAGACTTGGCCCTTTTCCTTCCACTCATTCGTTTCCAGACTCTAATATTAGAACACAAAAATAAATAAATAATCAAATATTAATTTCAGCTACATGTAATGATTAAATGCATTAACCTAATGCCAACATTAAATAACAATATCTATCATTAACACATCACAACATTATTTGCAACATCTTTGCCTTTTCCATGGAATCTTGTCTTTGCATCACAACAATTCAGCTTAATGAGTGTATCGTATGAATCTACGAATTTAGGTCAATTATCTTCTCCTGCGATAACCAACGGGCGGGGTTGGTTGTTCATTTTCTCGGGAAACAATTTCTGAGACATATCGCATGATCGCGTCGCTGGGCATTTGTTGGGAAATCAAGCTACATAGCTTTGAGATCCATCTTATCAGTGCAGGGATGTACTGAAAAGTTGTAGATCAGGTTGAATAGATCACATATATAGTGTTATTTGGGAAATCTCTAATCATTTACATTTTTTTCTGAATTTGATAAAGAATATCTATTTATTTATTTTTGCTAGATAATGTGAGTCTTGACATAATTTGCATGTCTAATCTATAAAGTACTCACTATTGTGAAAATCACCCAAGATCACATCCAGTTTGGACCACACCAGGTACTCACTACTGTGAAAATCACTCAAGATCACAGCCAGTTTGGACCACACTAGCCCTTATCATGAACAAATATTTACCTAAACAATTTAAAACATAATAACAAATATTCATTAGATATATTTTATTATTTAGATGTATTTTTTTTCCATTAAGAATTTAAGAACCAAACTATATAGATATTTTCCCACTAAATTTAAAAAGTGATAATAAATATTTATTTCCATACAACATTTCATTTATTATTTAAATGTTTTCTTTTATTCATTCTAAATTTAGGAATGAATTGAGATCAAATTTTCTTATTTTTTGGAAATTAAGATCAAAATTCTTATTTTTTGGAAAATCCATTTTTTTACTATTTATTTAAACTAGATTGACTCAATATTATTTTATATATTTAAATTTAATTAAACAAAGGATTAAATTCAAATAATCAATTTCTCTACAATCATATTTAAATGTCAGACATTAATGACGAGCAACTAATCTTCCATTTAGGTGTGTTTCCAAATCAAATATTTAAATTACATTATTTTCATCCATATAATTATGTTTAGTAATTTTTTTAATATTTTTTAAAATAAAACATTTTCATATTAATTACAGATTCTATAAATATCTCAGATTCAACAAAGCCTTCAATTATTTGACCAATCTCCTTACCTTTTATTCAAAGATATTTACAATCCATATAAATTCAACCATGACAATAATTCCAATTTACTGCCCTTAGAAAATGAACTTATAACTGAATAAAAGGTTAGAATGAACCTGTGACCGAATAGAAATTAGATCCAATAAATTACAAGTTTAAAGAAATGAACCTATAACTCAATAAAAAGATTAAATCTAGTAAGTTGCAAGTTAAAGAGCAAAATGAATTCATGATTCGTGATGAACAATTGACATAGAATTAGAAAATATATGTTAAAAATTACACAACAATAAAGTAAGTTTACAACTTCATTTACCCCTTGTAACCCCATAGGACCTAGACTTTAGGCACTATAAACCCCTAAAAATCTATAATAGGTAACTTAGATAGATGAACGTTAAATTGAATGGCATCATTGATGTGTAAATTTCCATGAATGAACATTGTAAAAGACGTCAAATTCCAATCCCGAGTGGGATATTCTATGATAGGTAACTTAGATAGATGAACGTTAAATTGAATGGCATCATTGATGTGTAAATTTCCATGAATGAACATTGTAAAAGACGTCAAATTCCAATCCCGAGTGGGATATTCCATTCTCCAATAATTCTAGCATCACCTCCTATGTGACATGTATTGTGTTCTTAGATTGTGTGAATCTTCGTTGGAGCGAGTGATTATCATTCTCATCAAAGGGAGGGACAGTATACACTGTGGACATGTTAGTGGAAGGTACTAGTAAATTTTTACATTTTAGTTGTAAAAAAATTATATATATATAACTTATTACTAGATTTATTACTAGTTATTATTCACTATCTTAGCTTGAGTTATAATGGTACGCAGAGGAAAATTAAGCTTCATGTAATTACTCTGGTGATGATCTTTAAAGGAGTAGGTTTTTACTCTTCTCAAATATTTTTGGGTTGTTTTTATATA
>APFE030495104.1:0-20547 GCA_000404065.3 Pinus taeda | reverse complement strand
ATCTTGTTATATTGTAAGTTCATTGAAAGAATTAAGTTTATATGTGCTTATTAACTAAAATTAAATATAGGTATGGAATCATTTTTTTACACCATTACATCTCCCCAACATTTTTTTTCTTTTAGATCTATTTTAAAACATGTTATAATGTTAAAATAAGGTGAAATATTTAAAAATTTGTTAACATACAATTTTTTTTACATTATACCTAACAACTACACATCTCCCTAATACTACACCATAGCCTCTAACTGCAATAATTTTTATTTATTATTTTAAAAAAATATTTATATATATTAGCCTTGTATAAGAATTGTTTTGGGAAGCATGCTAGGAAATAAAATTAGCAAGTGGGCACAAGAGAGAGGTAAGTCTGCTAAAGGGCAAGCAGGGTTTAGACCTAAACATACATTCAACACTTGATTATTGCATAACTTTAAAGCACATCATTGAAAAAGTTTGGGAGAAAAAGGAAGAAGCCTTTTGTTGCTTTGTTAATTTTAGGAAAGTGTTTGACACGGTTCATAGGGATAAGATTTGACAAGGAATGGAGGAACTTGGGGTCCTAAACATTTGAGAGTAGTTGTACATAGGCTGTATGAAGAAGTGGAAGTCAAAATTAGAACTTCAGCAGGCATTTTTGAAATTTTTAGAAGTGATATCGGGGTCAAGCAAGGTTGCCCACCGTATCCTACCATTTTTGGTTTATATATCGAGAAGCTTGAGGAGTGGCTAAATTCGCAAGGGGGTGATGGTATCTATTTGGAAAAGTTTGTTATAAGGCTTATTTTGTATACAGATGACCTTATTCTGATTGCTAAATTGGCTCTTGCTTTGCAAGATCACTTACTATCCCTTGAGCATTTTTGTAGAATTGTGGAGATGCGAGTCAATATCAGCAAAACAAAAGTAGTGGTTTTCTCTAAAAAAAATAAAACATAACCAATATAAGTTCTACTTTGAAGGTAACATTCAGAAGAAGTCGTGGATTACAAATACCTCGGAATTGACTTCAACAAAAATATAAGTTGGGATGGTTGTAGAAAGAAAAGAAATTTGGGGGGTTGGAAAGCATTTTATGCTTTTCAAAATAAGGGTAGGGAGGTAGAGTTATGGGACTGGAAAACCACTCAAACTCTTTTTGGGCTTCTAGTGATTCTGGTGATTCTTTATCGTTGTGAATTATGGGCCAGCAGTACATCTGACATGCAGTGGAGACAAATTGAGAAAATTCAGAAGCGCTTGATTACAAACAAATTCATGATTAAAAGTGTAGTTCCTTATGCTATGTTGTTAAGTGAAACAAGGGTTTCTCCTATTGAAGCAATTGCTATGGTCCGAGTCATATGGTATTTAAAAACATTTGAGCAAATGGAAGAGGGTAGATGGCCTAAAGTTGTATTTAATGACAAATTGAGCAACAGATTAAAAATTAAAAAAAAAAAATACTTGGATGAAACAAAATAACAAATGGTTTAGTAAATGGGGTATTTGCTTGAACACGTGTCCCAGAAACAACAGAGGTAAAAGATTTTGTTATGGATAAGTTCCACAAGTGTACTTTGGATAAGGAACTAAGAAGAACAAAAGAGTACTATATTGAAGTGTTTAATCCTACTCACAGTTATCAACCAAAAGCATACATAGAGGCCAATATCTCTTGGAGAGCCAAAATTCTTATTTCTGAGTTAAGGAGTAATTCTTCTGAAACAGGGTACGGGAAAAGGCCAAAAGAAGTGTGGGAGGAAAGAATATGCATTTTTTTTTGTTCTGAAAAAGTGGAAACAGAAAAGCATTTCATTTTAGAATGTGAGGCTTTCAAAGACAACAGAGAAAGTTATACAGATATGGTAGCCACTAGCTCTTGGAATAATATATTTAGTGAGGGGTTTGTTGAGAAGCTAGGAGCTTTTATTGTGAAGCTTCATAGAAAAAGGGCCAAATATGTCAAGTCAATGAAGAATAAATCTGCCAGATAGGCTATCTATAGCCTCGTGAATATTAAAATAATTTCTTTCTTTCTTTCTTTCCCTTTAATACTTTTAGAAAATTAAGAAGTGGAAAGAACGTCTCATATTGATTGAATATTTCACTTTGGAATTGACTGAGGATATGAGAGTTATTTTTTGACCTTCAACTTAAGGAAACTTGTGTTTAGAATTGTATTTATGTTAAGTTTCAAATTAAAATTCTATTCGTAATATTAATAAATACAATTTTTTAGTATTATTAAATTAAATGTATATAGTTTTTAAAAATTTATTCAATTATCACTCACACTTATATTATAAATATTTTTATTATATTGATTTAAAAGATGATGATAAAAATTAATCTACAGACAAAATTTATTTCATCAATTATTTAAATATAAATTGTTAATATTACTTATTTTACAATTTTGTTTTTTTAGGGGATAGGGGCGGGAAGGGAAAATTATTTCTTATCATAGGAGGACTATAAATATTAGCCTATCAACCAAATATACTTGCAAATATACTAATAACCAACAAACTATCGAAGGTTGACAATAACAGTACTTAAAACTAAGAACATGATGAAAAACATAGAGCTTTTGGGTTGAGGAGGAAATGTCTCCTATATTGGTATGACTTTTTTGAGTTAACTAACTATCTCCATCTTCTAAAACCAAGGCCTTAATGCTCTTATGCACTTTTTTCTATCCTCGTTTCCCATTTTGCGGAGGTCTTTGAAATACTACATATGAACTCCTAAATGGGGATTTCAAGAACTCGAACAAGAATGACCTTTACTTCATGGCTTGCATAGATTGTGGATCTCTATTAAGGTGGGTCTTTGCCAAAGAAATGATGTGTTGAACATCCAGATCCATATCTTCTAGGATGTCTTCTCTCTCATCCTCTTCCATTACTAAGCTAGTTAGCTCCTTTAGCATAGAGTTATGTAGATTTCCATATGGATTCATTTTCTTGAGCTCTATTGGGGGTGGAAAAGATATGGGAATACTTTTAATAGTTTATTGAAGGACTGATTGATTAACTTCTTGCCTCAAGGTCTCATCTGGAGATGAAGTTTCCATTTTTGGGGTTCTTACCAAAATTTGTTGCTCCCTGAGGTCTCAAATCCTTCATCCTTCAAGTGAATTTTCCAAAACCCTCTTTTCTTATGATTTGATTAATCTACTATTAAATCCTTTGCAATAAAAGTACAATTTATTAAAATATTCCTATATTCCTAACAATAGCTCCATCTAACTGGGACTTTTTAATATTTTAGTGTCTATTTAAAAATATTATCATAATATTAAATGTCTATTAAAGCTAGGAGAGGCTAGGTAATATTCATATAGACACGCATCATTACATATGATGTACATCTCCCTCTCTTAGTTGCTCTAGAAACCTTGAAAAAGCTACGAATGGCATTATGAAAGGCTTCAAGAATTTTCCTTCCATATTCCTTCGGAAGAGAAAAGAGATGAAGCCATGTGAGGGAAAAAAAGAGGTCTTTCTTCTTAGGATTGTATCTCTCTTTCCAATATCATGAAGAACCCATCATTATTAAAAATGTAATGCTCATCTTTAAAAACCCTTATTCTATCTTCCAAGTTGGACAAAAATATTGTGAAGAGCCATTTTGTTGTTAGCTATAGATCTATTTGTCTCTTGAGGCTTCATTTATTTTGGATCCTACTAATCACGTACCTTTCATAGGTCCATAATCCAATGGACTTGTAGATAAAAGAAAGAGATTTCATATATTGAATGCATTCTACAATCTTGTTACATATGAATTCATACTTTGGATATTCTACTTTTGATAGTAAATTCCCTTGAATTTTATTTTACCAAAATACTCCAAGGAATGATTTCTCTAAGTGACTAGAATATCCATTTCCTCTAGCTGAGTTTTGAAAAGGATGTGAACGATGATGATTTTGGGACAGATTGTCAGTCGATCCAACATTCCTATGAACTCCTGAGGCAACTAACTGGAGGAGGGGTCTAAGCCCCCTCTCATGCAACAAACCATGGATGGATATATAAAATAAACCCTTCTCAAAATTCCCCAATTCCAATTCAAACAATTTATCGTTTTCAATATAAACAACTTTTAACAAATATTTTTGCCTTTGAACCTATACTAAACACGAAACTCTAATAAATAAATAAATTTAATTTGATGTTGTTATGAATCAATTTTGTCATTAATTCTTATTGTATTTCCATATTAATAAAGTAATACTATTTAACTTTTTTCCAATCAAGAACCAAAACAATATTTCAAATCGACAAAATGTTCAAAGTTTCTACACGCACACACTTTTTATTTTATAAAAAGTTACAATTATGTGTGTGTGTGTGTGTGTGTGTGTGTGTGTGTATTTTATTTTTTATTTCCAAGATGAATATTCATGGATATTAAAGTTTTCCTTATGTTAAATGTCTTTGTATAACTATCGATACAAATTAAATTTGTAATTTCAATATTATAGTTGCTTCATATATATAAGATTATAATTGTATATTATAGTATAATTTAAAATTTGTAGTTATTAATATTAAACTCATAGCTTAAATGAATAATACAATTACCAACCCTTGGTCTCGTAATGATTGTAAAACATTCCTAAGAAAGTGGTTTGGGATATTCTTCATGAATCTTTAAAACATAATAAGATAAATATGTACAATTTTCTTATTAAAATGCACTATATGAATAAAAAGAAAGAATAGCTATTGCACCTATCTAAATTTGATCCTAGAAAGACTTTCAGGAAAATTCTAGTTCATAAAACCAAAGGAAATAATATGTTTTCCTTAAAGAACTAGAAATACTATCTAAAAAAGATTTATGGATCCCCTAATGCCTTAGACACCATTTTGAACGCCCTTATAGAGGATATTTTTTTTATAAGACATTTATTTTCAGGTTAAGCAACTTGCTAATTGGAAAGTTGAGGATATTGAATGCTATCAAGATGAAATTTTTAAAATGGGAATGCCTATCATCATCCCTCATATACACAAGATCTTCAAGTTGTCACTTTTCAACTTAAACATAGAGTGTCATAGTACCTATCTTTGAAAGTGGGTATAAAAGCATTCACATACATAAGCTCTTCAATTGTCGCTTTTCAGCTTAAACTTAGAGATTCATAGTACTATATTTAAAAGTGGGGATAAAGCATTCCATCTATTTATAAGATCCACAGGGACTTCACTAGATGGACAATATGATAGCATCTCCATTCAAATAAGGGATTAAGAAAAGAGGAAAAGTGAAAATCAATATAATGCATTGTATTATGGGGTAGAAAGTTTTCTTTTTATGTTATTATTATTATTCGGGGTGGTTGGGGGGGCATTCTTTGACACACTGGGGGGTTTAGATCAGTCAGGCATGCAGAGTTATTCAAACTCTGGAATTCAAATAGTTCAATGGGTTTTAATTAACTCAGACCAACTAGTTACAAGCATTCTCATATTTATTTTCATGCTTCCTATATTTTTAAATGAAAAGGTATTATTTTTTATTATACATGCAATTTCTTAGGGGGGTTAGGGGTGGAGGGGGGGTATTCTTTGCCATTGGGGACGTTAGAGAATAGGGAATGGCTGCCTGGGGGGATAATGAATGACATTTAGCTCTTCCAATGAGGGAGATAGATTGGCAGTGTGTCCTAATATGTCACATAATGTGCATGGGAGAGGTATCTTTAGAGAAGTTGTACTAGTGGGGTCCTTCTTGGATTTGTTCTTATCCTTTCCTATGGTGTCATCTCATGTCTTTTCAAGGTTTGGTGTGCTTATAGGTGGTATAAACTCTCTACGGGTGCTCGACATAACATGAGCCATGGGTGCAACTCTTGGAATAGTTAATGTGGTGGGTGTTCCAAATACCAAAAAAGTAGTGCTAGAGCCATGTTTGGCAAGGTAAGCATTGCCATCACTTGACATGAGATGAAGCTAGGTGGGGGATATAGGAAAGGGGTTTAAGTGATATTATATGGAAGGAACAAGGTCACACTTGTCATAAAATTTTCAAGTTCCAGTGGTCGTGACTAATTATCTTAATTTTGTTTGCCAGAAGAGGTGGTTACTATGCATACAGAATCCATGGAAGTAGATGTTATGGTAGGAGGGTCTCTTGGATAGGTTCCAAGGAGAGAATAATGTTTAAACATTCTTTGTCCAATCTCAGTCATATAGGGAAGAAGTTCTTGTTGGGACACTACAAAGGGTAACACACTATTTGGTGAGGAGGATGTCCTTGTTTCGTAACGTGTTAACTATTCAATGGTGATGATTTTCCCATTATAGGGGAAACTAATAGTACAGAAAATTGATGATGCAATAGCCTTCATTACATATTGTTAACTTCTTCCACACAAGACCTTATAATCTAGAGGGGCATTGAGGACTTCTATATCTATGAAAACTTTTTTGCTCGTGAGTTCAATAAGGACATTTTGAAATATTCCCACAAGCGACGATGGGTAGCCATAATATGCCCTCAACATGATGGAGGAAGCAGAAAGTTTGAGGGAGCCTAACGTTTTCCAAATGAACTTTTACATATTGTGTGTGGATGCCCCCTCATTAATGATATATAGATGAATAGTGACATTTCATATGGTCATAGTAATTTGGAATATGTTGAGAGATGGTAGCCATAGTTCTCAGTTGTTCCAGTCAAAGGTGATCAATTTCAAATCTAATGGATGAACAATGCCTAATGTAGAAATTAAGGCTTTTCGTTGATATGGAAAAGTTTGAAGAACCTCCAAAGCTGACATGAACAATGGAGATTTCCCAATATCATCAACAATGATATAAATATATGCGACCTTTACATTATGTGATGTTAGAAGTAATGGTTCGTTCACCATCTTAGCTACTCATTTTATAAGTGGTCAAGCAATTTTTAAAGGTGGTAAAGTTGTGTTTGTTGGCATTGTCTCAGCTATTGAGGGATTATGTTTACGAGGGGTTTCAAAGTCTTGATGGTGCATTTGGAGTAAGATATATTATACCTACATGTAGATGTCACAAAATACGGTGTTAATTGAATTTCCATTTTCCTGATTCAGATATTGTAGAGGACCAACCTCATGCTATGCAAAAATGATCCCTTAGTGGAGGAATGGGTTTTTAGCACAACTGGTGGTTGATTAGATTTCACTTTCCCCTAGCCTCTCTATTGCATTTAAACTCAGGGATTTGGGGACAATTATGGGTGTAGTGCCCATATTCACTGTAAACTGCACAAGCATGATTACTCTAGAGACCATTGTTCTTTCCTTGTTTCTACAGATTGTCAGTATCTTGGTTTGGATTTTGGTTCCTATAAAGGGGGTTTTCCCCAGTCTATGCATTTGGTTCTTATTGTTGTTGGTTTTCATCATGATGTTGGTTTCATTTCTATTTTTTCATTCCTTTCTTTTTATTTTGATTGGGTGGATTCACAGTGTTGAGTTTTTCAAATGGATATTTCTACCAGGGGAAAGAGGATTAAACAAAGTTAACACTTGCATTTTGTTGAGGTACAATATTAGTTTGTTAAGGGTCCAAAAAACAAAGGTATAGGTACCCTTGTGGGGGATTTCCATAAGTAGGTTGGGATGTAGACATTACATCTTAGGTGTGCATTAGGTATATATTTCCTTACATGGTAGGCTTAGGAGTAGGAACAATAGGGTTGGTATAGTATCTAGTTGTAGGTGGTGTTGGCACTATGGACATACCAGTAGGTAAGGGAAATGATGTTTGGTGACCATACGTATTTCCTTGGTATGGGAGGGGGTTTCCAATGTGAAATTGGGTGATTTTTCCAATCAAGCCATAAAAAACATTAGATTCCCTAAATTTATCTTGGTTAAAAGAAAGTGGTCATGGACCGTATGGAATAATAGAGTAGAAAAACCCTGATGGTGCATAAATAAGTTTAAATTGTTGAGCTTTACTTATTGCTTCTTCCACATTTTGGGGCATAGTTGTGGTTATATCTTTTGATATAATGGGAAAAGGTTATTTGAGAAATAAATATAAAAGAAGGGGACCTACGTTATCCAGTTTGTAAATACTACAACATTTTCACCACTGATGGACATGTTCCACTATATGGGTAGTGAATGTTTGCTGAAATTGAATCAATAAATCAAATCCAATGTCATGGTGGATTGCATATTTAAAGAAGGTGAGAAAATATTTGTTTTCTAAGACTCAAAGGTGCCATGTGCTCTTGAACTCTCACTGACATGCCACTATGCTGAACAACCAGTGAGGGTACACTGAAAAAGTGTTGGAGTTACTTTTCGAAGGAAGAAAATAATAAATTTTTAAGCAATTTTGGGAGTGTGCACAAGCAAATTGAAGCAAAAATATCATAGAAAGGTAGTGCACACATATGTTTTAGAAGGAGGAATGCACAAAAATGGCATAGAATGGAGAATCACACATATAGAAGTAGCACATGAAGCGAAAGGGCGAAAGTGGTTAGGTATGACTATGTCATATTTTCTATGTTGATTTGGTTTATTTTAGCAAGTAGTATGCCTTCCTGTGGTAATTACCATGGTAATTGTTTTCCTAGTTATTTCCCATGGTATCTCATTTTATGTAATTATTTGTAAATCAACAAGAGCTAAAGGATTCAGGTTGGTCTTTAGTGGATTTATTATTGGCTGTCTAGGTTTTTAGTTGATAGGCTATGTAATTCGAGTTAATTTTTGAAATTTTGTAATGTTGTGTTTGGGCTAGTGAGCCATGGTGAGAAAATGTTCCTATGTTTTATGTATTGTGCCAAGTTCCTTCTTCATTATTAATGGAAGACGTTGGATGCTTGTTTGTCCCTTTTTTCCTGTGTTCTATGGATTAATCACATTCTATCATAATGGTGTTTCTTTCTTATGATGCCAACATATGGATGTATCACTCATAGTGATATGAATAATTAAGGCACCCCTTTCAAACTTTTACGTCTGCCTGGTAATGTTTTTACAGTCGCTATGAATATGTATAATCATATTTATTTTTCCCATGAAAGGTAGTTTTGTAGAATATTTCTACATAAAATATCACGTTCCCCTCACTACTGCAAAATCTTCATTCTCACAGCCCACATCAGTGCCTCAGGTGAGATTTCACCTATTTTGTAGGTGATGCTAAAAGGGTTGGTATCTGTTAGGATCCAACCCTAACCCCCTTGTTTATGTAATAGGATCGAGTCATATTTATAGATAAGTAAAGAGTCAATAAAGCCCATATTAATAATTGTAAGTGGTTGACCCGCATTTAATGAAGGGACCATAGTTAGTTGCAAATGGGCCATGGTATTAGAAAGATGGTATTAATAAGAACAATGGTATTGACCCATGATGTTGCATGTATGAATCCTATATAAAGGATAGAGACTCCCCTCGAGGAGCATCGTGTCTTAATTTGTAATTGAGCTCAGCTCTATTGGAGGTTGTCCCCTCAAAGAGGTAAGTGAACATTGCTTTCCTTTCTGAATAATAAAATACTTGTTATTTCTTATTGTTCTATGTTATGGGTATATTTCTTCATATATTTTGTATTCTGGTATCTTCTTGTAGGTCAAGAGCATAACAACTGGTATCAGAGCACTTTCCAGGGTCGGTGGGATCTCCATTTTTAGCCAAAAAAAATTGGCTAGAGACGTGTTTCGGCGTCTTTAAACCACGGGATCTATCATTGGACACATAAACCTGCATATTTGTGGAGGCATGTACATAAGAAATACAAGAGGTGGTCACACTTATTGGACTCCCTTGTAACCCCTGTGGGTACCCCTTCGAGTAGTAGTGCATTAGATGGAACCACACACAGACTGTCTTCTAAGTACCCTCTGGTATATCGGAAGCCCCCTAGGCTCTCTTGAAACCTTGCCATAGATAAACCGTTAGTTGTCTTGCTGCTACAATACAATGAGAACAACACTCAGGGAGATTAGGCGCGTGTACGATAGGGTAGTCGGGTTGTACGACTAAGGGTACGGTTGATCCTCCTTGGTTAGTGCCCTGAAGGATTGGGCCAATTACTACTGCCAGACCCTTATGTATATTGCGATCTGTAGCACCTGACACTCCTTGAGACCATAGTTACCTTGTCCCTCTCTAGATCGCCCATCATCTTGGCCAGTTCAGATCTAGTAGGTAGGGTTCTGTCACAGCCGCAAAAATCAATTCCGCCAATCAGATCTATCAGATCCGCCATTCAGATCTAGCCGTTTGGGTTGTATCGCAGTCCCACTAATCAGATCCACCATTCATATCTAGTAGTAGGGGTTTGATCACGACCAAATTCCTACTCATACTCTGCAGTTGAGGGTTGCCGATAGATCTGACTATTTGTGTGAGACCCTATAGCTGGGTGTGATTCTCGTAGGACATTGGGTAGAATTTACTTTTCCGGGATTTTGCTACTGTAATATTCCTAAGTGAGGAGTAAAAATCCATTCGGAGTAAAAAAAAACAAACAAAAAACAAAAAAAAAAAACAAAAACAAAAACAAAAGAAAATTCTGAGACCCTCCCGGGACGCTTATAGGAGACTTAGCCCATAAGAATCAGGTTGACGAGCTGAACAAGGTGGTACCATTCGCTTGTTAGCATAAAAATTTCGGGTGGTCCCAAATTTTATTTTTCTTGCAATACCGACATGTGCACCGGATCAGTGCATCATACAAACCAGAGCTCAAGCTGTGGCCAATGAGAAGATGGACACCCTTACATAAAAGTTCGACACGTTACTGAAGATGATCCGGACCTTAGCAGAAAAAATGACAGAGGACAAGCCGGGGGAACACTGAGAGGCATATGTATTTAATGAAAACATTGAAAGTGAATCTAATTATTCTCTTCACCTCTTTGGAGACCGCCAATAGTCCCAGCAGTGACCACCCAAGTTGGACATGTATAAATTTGATGGCTCTCATCTAGCCACATGGCTAGCACAAATGGAGCAATATTTCATATTGAATTACATTAGAGATGACGCGACTCAGCTAAGTGTGGGTAGCATGTACTTGTACCATGAATGGTGGCAATGGTGGTAGTGGGATTAACGTTGCTATGGAAGGCCCATGACTTGGCAGACATTCTCAAAAGCTCTGATGGATTGCTTTGACCATGAATCTAACTTCTTGGGTCGTCTTACTAAGCTCCGATAGACCGGAACAATGAATGAACACATTATAGCCTTTGAAGCCTTAGCCTTCTGCACAGGAGGTCTACACGATCATTTCTACTTGGAATGTTTTGTCAGTGGTCTCAAAGAAGCCATAGAAGCCCACGTCTAACTGCAACACCCAACCTCATGGTTGGATGCTTGTAAGATAACTCATGAAGTAGAGCATGCGTTAGCGGCCCAGTCCAATCGCCCAAATTTTATAGCCAAAGGTCACCCCACCCATGCTCAAAGCACTACCCAAACACTTAAGGTTCAAAAGGTGTCACCTGTGGAAATTGTAGAAAAAAGAAAGCAAGGATTGTGTTACTACTGTGATGAGAAATACTCCCTAGGGTATAAATTTAAGGAGCCAAAATTCCTTCAAATTGATGCTACGAATCATAGTTCATCGGAGGAAGCCCCACCATTTGACAACCCAGAGGAGGAAGATGAGGACAACTAGCTGGAAAATGTACCTAAAGAACTAGTTATCATGCTTCCTGCTTTCGCAGGGATTTCTTCTCCCCAAACTCTCAAAATCAGAGGTTTTATTAAGCAACACCCTGTAGTAGTCTTGATTGATAGTGGCAGTATGCATAACTTTATCCATCAAAGAGTCACAGAAGCAGTGCATTGTTTTGTCAGAGCAATCTCTAACTTCTAGGTCCAAATTGTTGATGGAGGGACAATGAAATGTGAAGGCTGCTGTGAAAATGTCAAAATCCAAATGGGGGATTATCAGCTAAAGACCCACATGTTTTCCATACACATGGGAGGGTGTGACATTGTCTTAGGTGCGGAATCACTTTGCACACTCAGCCCAATCACAATGGATTTCCAGGAGTTATATATTAGCTTTAAGCAGAACAACCACACACATACCCTCCGTGGACTCTAGGCAGGTGCTCCCTCTATCATTAGCTCTGCCGATCTTTGACGAGCCTCGTGAGCTTCCACCCTTGAGAGGGAAACATGATCATAGCATTATTTTGGTCCCAAGGGCCCAAACACCAAATGTACATCCATATAGATATCTGTTCATCTAAAAGAATGAAATTGAAAAAATCATCAAGGAACTCTTGGAAGCAAGCATCATTCATCCTAGCATTAGTCCATATTCATCGCTTTTGCTCATGGTGCTCAAGAAATATGGGGAATGGCATATGTGTCCAGACTTTAGGGCCCTCAACAAGCTGACAATAAAAGATAAATTTCCCATCCCATTTGTCGATGATTTGCTGGATGAACTAAATGGGGCTCAATTCTTTACTAAGCTCGACCTTCGCTCGGGCTATCACCAAATTTGCATGAAAGAAGAAGACATTCCAAAGACTTCTTTCCGAAATCATGGAGGCCATTATGAATTCCTGGTCATGCCATTTGGTCTTTGCAATTCCCCATCCACCTTTCAGAGCCTCTTGAACTACTTTCTCAAACCATATCTTAAAAAATTTGTCCTTGTTTTCTTTGATGACATTTTCATCTACAGTCGCACCTGGGCCACACATGTTCAACATGTAGATCTGCTCTTGTGACTGCTCCGGAAACATAAATTGTTTGTCAAGATGTCCAAGATCTCTTTTTGGCATGGAAGAAGTTGAGTATTTAGGCGACATTGTGGGGCGTGAAGGTGTCAGGGTGGGCCCCAAAAAGATCCAGGCAATGAAGGATTAGCCTCAACCAAATACCTTGAAGAGCATGAGAGCATTTTTGGGTCTCACCAGCTACTATCACAAATTCGTCCGCAATTATGGTCGCATTGCTAGACCCCTCACTCACCTTCTCAAGAAGAATTCATTTCTTTGGAATGATGAAGCACAATAGGAATTTATAGCTCTCAAACAGGCCATGTGTTCCACACCCATATTAGCACTACCCGACTTCACCAAATCTTTTGTGATTGAATGTGATGCTTCAGGTATGGGCATTGGGGAGGTCTTAATGCAAGAAGGTCCACCCTTGGCCTTCACAATCCAACAACTATGTGGGACAAATCTCAGACAATCTACCTATGAGAACGAGATGATGGCCATATTACATGCAATAGATACCTGGCGACCATACTCATTGAGGCAGCATTTCCAAATCTGCACAGATCATCAAAGCCTTAAATATATTTTTGAGCAATGCCTATCCTCACCACAATAAAATAAATGGCTCACCAAAATGTTGAGATATGATTATGAGATAATTTACAAGAAAGGGCATGAAAATGTCGTAGAAGATGCTTTATCATGCCAATTTGAGGAGGAAAGCACCCTGCTTGCAATATCACTTCCTATTCCAGAATGTATTAAAGAGGCTCGCAAGGAATGGTTTTCACATTCTTTGGTCTCCCAACTCCTTAATAAATTACAGGCGGATCCAAATTCCATAGCAGCATACTCTTGGCAGGATGAGATTATTCGCTACAAGGACAGAGTCGTGATATCACCAATATCCACCCTCAAAAGTCACATTTTGGTGGAGTTGCACTCATCTCCCACTACAGGCCATTCAGGCTTTCAGAAGACTTATGCTCGTACTCGACATTCATTCTTTTGGATAGGGATGAAAAATGACATTCTTACTTTTGTAGCTGAGTGTGATGTATGTCAGTGCCACAAAGGAGAAACAGTGAAATCCCCAGGCACATTATAGCCATTGCCCATCCCAGCCTCAATCTAGATGGAGGTTTCTATGGACTTCATTACAGGTCTTCCAAAGTCAGGAAAAAAGTCAGTCATCATGTTGGTTGTGGAAGAGCTTTCTAGGTATGCTCATTTTTGTGCCCTACCCTACCCTTTTACACCGGCTTTGGTGGCTCAATCTTTCATGGACAAAATCTTCGAATTGCATGGCATGCCCACTTCCATTGTTTCTGATCATGACCCGATCTTCACCAGTAACTTTTGGCAGGAACTCTTCAAGCTACAAGGTACCCAACTACAACTCAGCTCTTCCTATCATCCCCAAACTAATAGTAAAACTGAAGTAGTCAATAAATGTCTGGAGACCTACCTTAGGTGTTTCACTTCAGAAAAGCAACATCTATGGGTACAATTATTACCTCTAGCGGAATGGTGGTATAACACTAACTATCATGCCACAACCAAAATGACTCCATATGAAGTAGTTTATGGTCAACTCCCTCCTTCACCTACTTCATATATCTAAGGATGCTCGAAGGTACAAGCAATGGATCACCTCCTATAGAACCACACAGCCATGCTGGCCCACCTCAGAGAGAATCTCCGTCAAGCTCAAATCACATGAAGCAATAGGCAGATCAACATCATTCAGAACGCAAATTTCAAGAAGGGGATCAGGTATTTTTGAGGCTGCAACCATATAAGCAAGCATCACTCAAAGACAAGGGTTGTCAAAAATTATCTCCAAAATTCTACGGAATGTATCAAGTACTTTAGCACATCGAAGAAGTAGCATACAAGCTAGCTTTGCCACCCACGAAAAAATCCATCCAGTCTTCCATGTCTCATGCCTCAAGAAAGTGGTTGGGAACCATTGACGAATTCAAACTAGTCTACCAGAATTGGATGAAGAAGGTTCAATCTGGCTCCAACCCGAATAGGTTCTGGACACACGAGAATGGCACCTGCATGACAGCATGATCAAGGAAGTCCTCGTCAAGTGGAAAGACACCTCTCAAGAAGATGTGACTTGGGAACTAAACACTGTCCTTCAGCAGTTTCCGCAGCTTCAGCCTTGAGGACAAGGCTATTTTTATGGGGGAGGGCATGTTAGGGTCCAACCCTAACCCCCTTATTTATGTAATAGGATCGAGTCATAGTTATAGTTAAGTAAAGAGTCAATAAAGCCCATATTAATAATCGTAAGTGGTTTCCCTGCATTTAATGAAGGGACCACAGTTAGTTGCAAATGGGACATGGTATTAGATAGGTGGTATTAATAAGAACCATGGTATTGACCCATGGTATTTCATGTATGAATCCTATGTAAAGGATAGAAACTACCCTTGAGGAGAATCATGTCTTAATTTGTAATTGAGCTCAACTCTATTGGAGGTTGCCCCCTCGAAGAGGCAAGTGAACATTGCTTTCCTTTCTAAATAATAAAATACTTGCTCTTATTTCTTATTATTCTGTGTTCTGGGTATATTTCTTCGCATATTTGGTATTCTGGTATCTTCTCACAGGTTAAGAGAATAACAGTATCCATTGGGACTTGTTGGTCACATATGATTCATTAACCTAGGTTGGATTGAAAAACAACACCAATAAATGGGTTTGTTATCAGTACCGAGGTTCATGGTTGAAGGGGATGTGGAATTCGACTGAAGAAATAAATTATCCATTTGTTTGAGGTGAAGCTACGAGGATTTATTATCAATGAGTTTGTGAATCAACATATTAGTATTAATACATGGTTGTAGTGGTATATGTTTACCAATATCTATGAAATCTTATTTGTCAAGTTTCTAGGATTATTATTAGCGTGCATCCAAAAATTCAATGACCTTAATAGGAATTGG
The DNA here is from genome assembly GCA_000404065.3 of Pinus taeda. Classification (NCBI taxonomy): domain Eukaryota; kingdom Viridiplantae; phylum Streptophyta; class Pinopsida; order Pinales; family Pinaceae; genus Pinus; species Pinus taeda. The sequence goes on along the minus strand of APFE030495104.1, from coordinate 4,882 downwards.
CACTCTGTCAAGCCTAGGAGGTGGACTCTTGAGCGAGTTTAGATATTATAGTTTGTGGATACCAAAATTTCCTAGGTAGTCAATTTTTGGCTTGAAAATGTGATTGGAGGACATATTATCGAATTTACAATTGAAAATACACTATCCTAAATTGATGTTGAGATAAAATTCTTGAAGGCTCGATGAGGCAGATTCATTTTGGTGTTTCCTACATTTGTGAATATGTTGTGTGATATGGATATTTTTAGGATGTATTTTGACATCATTAACAGCTAAACTGCTTATGTGCCAAGGGCAAGCAAGGGGACGACCAAGGAAAAGTATGAGGGAATAGGGTTGCAATGCAAGAGTAAAAGCTAGAAGAGGATGAAGGGGCTATGAGAGATCCTTAATCGAGATCATGAGAAGGTATGATATAAAAGTTAAGATAGATAATGCATAGGAGAGAAAACATGAAAGAGTTTGAAAATAGTGTTTTCTACAGTGGGATATGGTTTTGAGGTAGCAGTGACAAAGTAGAGAGGTTAGCATAGGTGCCTTTCATGCGGAATCAGTCGATCTTGCGGACAAGACAGACCTTCCTAGAATCTAATGAAGACCTAATGACAAACAAACCAACCAAACACTATCTTTCTCTAAATGCGCTTTATAAGTAATGGGGTGTGTTTAAGGGCCTACCTCATGTCCAACGCAAGTTCGGAGATGCCTTCGCTTCTTTGATCCAAGTAAGTTCCTTCGTCACAACCTACAAACAAAAACAAGGCAAACGATTAAATAGCACTTGAATAACCAGTATTATAAAACATATTTAACATGAAAGTCAAGGAGTCCATGAAACAAATAACATGAGATACTTGTTGAGATAAATGAGCTTGATTGTATTAATTCAAAAGGATAAGAACCTTACAACCTTTGCCTTGACGCTGTACAAGCTCCTCCCAGGATCCAACAAGAAGTCTCCTCTACTTTGACAAGCTTCACTCACTCCCCAATGAAGCCAAAAAGGTATGTGATCTCTCCTCTTAAGCTCAAATAGGAAGTCTTGATTTCACTAGCATTTACCCTCAAAAGTTCAGCTTCTAACCTCTCTAGCCACTGACCCAATGCCTCAATTTATAGTGCAATGGAGATCAGTTACCAGCTCCTCCTTCAAAGGGATGGAGTCCTCCTTCAAAGGGATAGCTCCTCTCAACAAGGGATTAGTTCCTCCTATGATGGGATGCATGAACCACTTGGAGCGAACAATCCACGTAACAAATGATTCTAGAAAACTCTAGAATTAACCCAAGATGAGTTTTTTAAGATAAAGATTGCGCCTTTTGACTTTTACAGGGGTACGCACCTTCCCCTTTACATACAAAGTGTATAAGTACGCAGATACCTTGAACAAAAGTTGCGGGCCCGCAGGCAAAAGTAAGAGAAAGTGCGGAACCAGAGTTACATTACTTTTTTGATGTCTTTGTCTCTTTTCTCAAGCTTGTTTTGAAGAGCTGAGGTTTAAGACTTGCTTAGGAAGCTGGTATAGGTGATGATAGGCCTACACCGACTGCAAATAATCAAGGTGATGATATTTTTGTGTAACCCCTAAAGTGCGAAGTCTGTAGTATATGAGGATATTTTCATTTATCATATAGGAAGAGTGAAGTGCTTTATCATTTCGAGGATCATCTTGCGGAGAGCCCGGTTGGAACCTGTAAAAACATTCAATGCAAAATATATATATGAGATCATATCATCGCTGAGGTAGGCATTCCCATACTCAGATAAAAACTGACTAAGAGACTTAAAACTGACTAGAAGACTAACTACTGCTCTGATATAGGAATGATCTCGTAACACATCATAAGTACAGACACATGTGGAAACAGTATGGACGCAGCCATCTGTTTATGAATAGTCCATAATATAATGAATACAAAATTCCTCGCAACCTGGATGGTGGAAACTAGATCCAGGGTCTTCATTTCTACGTCCCGAATAGTACAATTCTAACCATGCGATTGAATGTGTTGAAGTAGAACATGGTAGAAACCGCTTGATTACCAATCAATGATGTAAGTTGTTAACAAGCGTGAGAGAAACCACCAATAATGACAATGGCTCTCAAAGTACTCGGCACAATCCATGAAATGTGATAAGATGTGTTGATGTTGAACATGTCACAGAATCCTTTGATCAAAAATCGATGATGTAAACTGTCGTCAAAGGCAAGAAACCTGCCATTAAGGCATGCAGATTTCAAGGTACTCACAATTCCTAGATCATCTTTCTAGATAATGAGTCGAAGTCGATAGAAATCGATCTGTCATAAGCAAGCTCACGACACGAAATCATAGATCAACTTGAAGAAATTTAGTTGCAAGGACTGACTCAGAGATGGTCAAGATGGATGACAGACATTTTGCAGATGAATGGCTTATTTGCACTGAGCTCTTGAACACATAATGACACGACAGATGGTTTGGTGATGATTGACCCAAAGTTAATACCCAGAAATTGGCTGAAGACTTTCAATATGGTTCGATCAACTGTTAGGTAAAGGATTTCCCAACCCAGGTGAATGAAAGTATCGTGTTCAAGAGTGGTTATAAATGATGACAAACAGACTCGTTTTCCTCTCTTTTCCCCCACCATTTCTGGCAAGTACCTCTTTATTTTTTACAAGCTTGAGGAGGATAACATATGCTTGTTTATAAGCTTACCCTTCGGGTGAGTCCAACTTAGTTTAAATGCGAACCCTAAGAAGGAATGGTTCGTTCCTGTTTGTAATGGAACAGGTCCTTTACTGCCAAATTTTAAAGAGTCCAGTATAGGAGAAACTCGGCGTTTTTCATTTTTAGAGAGTCTAAAAAAACTAAAGAAGACTCCAGGATTTGACTTTTTTGTAAATTTGTGTGTCCTAAGCCCGAAAAAGTATAAAATAATACTTGAGAGAACTGCTTGATCTTTTACGACCAAGGAGTACTTTTCGTTATTAGTGTCTTTGATCCAAAAAAGTAAAAAAGCGACCAAGGACACATCGTTTTATAACCAATATCGAATTTGAAACGAAAAAAATTTGGCGATCTTTTTATGTTTTTACGGTCAGAAAAGAGCTGTAAATCGACCATCTTTTAATTCCGTTTTAACGAGTTTAAAAGAGAAACTCAGCAATCTTTTCATGTTTTAGGAGTCAGAAAAGGGCTTAAAAGGTGACTCTGGTTGAAAATGATCGATTTCGCCTGAATAATCCTGTTATCTTGCACAGAAACACGAACATTACTCATACCTGCTTGAAAGAGATAAAAATGTCGAAAAAATACCTTTTTAAAGTGAAACATAAACAAATTTGCATTTATTTACCCCAAAAACTTATAAAAAGGGGTTTTTACCATTCATTTTTACCATTTGTGATTTGGGTGAGGAAATAGTGCTTTTGCCTTGAAAACTTCCCGAGAGGATTCCGGAGAATCGAATCGTCAGAATCGGACGCCGTCTTCACCAGGTAATCCACATCATCCTCCTCTTGTTTTTCATTCGTTTAGTTTTCCATTTTAGTCACTTGTTTGATTTTTTAGGAGGGTTTTTGGGCGAAAAACCCGCGCTCGGGGTACGCAGGTCCACCACTGCTAACCTGCGGACCACGACTTTTTCTCCATTGGGAAAAAGGTCAGGGTCCGCAGCTTCCCTTTAGATAAAGTGCGGTCCCACGCACTGTGTCTAAAGGCAGGGTGCGTACCCCGGCGCAAGGGTTTCCAACCAAAAATCCTCAAAAGACCAAAGGAAAACTTTTCTAACATGCTAATAGATCTTTTGGCTTGATGTAGGAAGTACATCATGCTAGATTGGAGAGAACGCAAGCACGAGGATGTGGATGCAGCTGCATGGAATCATCAACCTTCGCTTGATGCATTGAGGGCGTGCGGGCTGTACAAATACTGGGCCATTCCTGGCATGAGGGCTCAGGTGGACTTTTTGCAGTGGATGGTTGACAGGTGGAATGTTCAGGACCAGTGCTTCTTGATTGGTGGCCACCAACTCGAGATTGAGCTGGCGGACATATATTTTTTGACCGGTTTGCCTAAGAGAGGCGTTGATTTGACCCTGTTTGGGGCTAGGGTGGGTGGCCAGTCCGTCGATAGCGTTTGACTAGAGTACTGCAACAGGCAGTCTCGAGACAAGGGGATAGATATCAAATACATAACCCTTCCTGAACTGAAAGTAATTGCATTCACTGTTACTCGACTTTGCGGGGCTGCCGCTTTACATATTGCCACCGGATCCCAGATGCGGATGGCAGTCGACTACTTTCAGGGCACTGTTTTCAACTGGTGCGATGCTGTGTTGGCCAACATGAAGGGACAATTAACCAGGGCCAAGAACAGGTGACTAAAGACTTTTGGCTATGGTTCTATAGTCGTCAGCTTTGGCCTAGAGCAGATTCCAATGCTCATCCCGTAGCATCTCACAGTTGTAGACGGGCATCCCCAAGAGCCTAGACTGATACGATGGGTTGCAGTTATGGCCTGTCATCCTGATGAGGGGACCGAGGTCATCCGGTTCAAACCTGAGCTCTTCAAGTGGCTGGAACATCAGGTCTTTTCTATTCAGGATTTTCCATATACTGGGATTGATTTTCGTGGTGACCCAGACATGGCTCTTCCTCCAGGAGAGCAATGGGATGACTCAAGTAATCATTTTCAACTTTTCCTAATGTTAATTTTTATTTATTTTTATATCTTCTCAAAACTGATAGTAATAATGTTTCGAAATGTAGATGTGGGTCCACAGTGACTAGCCGATCTCCGGCCTTTCGAGAGAAGGCAACCACTTGCACCAGCTCCAGCCCCACAGGACGAGTCAGCAGAGACCTTGGCTGAGTTGGAGAGTCACCTAGAGCGCC
>APFE030495094.1:35955-50232 GCA_000404065.3 Pinus taeda | reverse complement strand
CATGGTTTTGGACGCGATGGTTTTCGGTCCATGGTATTGGATGCTTCGGGATGTATAAATATGTATTGTAACATTGAAAGGAATATAAAAAATGAAAAATCAAGATGGTAGTCTCGGTTTTGAGATCCAGTGGGAAATCTCTGTGTATATGTGTTTTATGTGTTATGATCTCGCATTTTTATTTTTCCTGTGATTTAGAATTCGTATGCAGGTAATTTATGTACGGGGTTAAAACCTACACATACAAACTAAGAACATAACAAAGGCCTTCATTAAAAGTGCATATCTTAATTATATACAACAATAAAAAGTGTGGACCTAGTAGCCACTTAAAAGTGTGTTCCAAATGATGCTTCATTGCCATTTAAAAGATGGAATTCATCAGAACATACATATGCACATGCCCAACCATGTTTCTCTATCCTTTTTTGTCTAATGTGAATTTTGATGTGGCAAAATTCGACTTGGGATCAACAAATGTACAAATAAGCATGGGCTTGACCTAACTTTTGCATTGCAATTGACTTTGCAATGAGGCAAGCTCCACTAGGACTTATCCAGATTTTATGTGATCCAATTGGTAAAGATGGACATACTATCATAGTGAAAGGCTGGATTTGAGATAACATCCTATCGTGTATGTTATAGACATATTTTGGCACTGCAACCTCAATCACATATGTCGATAAACCAAGGGCTCTCAAACCCCTAAAAGCATTGTTTCAAACCCTAAAGGATCAAGGTCAATTGATTATGTCATTTCCCAGAAGTACTCCCTGAAAAGCTACTCAGAACTGGTCAAAACTGGACCATACAGACTACTCCATTCTGAGGGTGCAATGCATCTCACCTGTTACACGCAAGGGGTGTGATGCACACTGAAAATGCCTTCTATAGAGTTCGATGAGCAAGAGAAAACAAATGGCAGAGGCAGTTTGCTAGGTGGAAACTCAGATAATCTTCTAGAAACTGCTCATATGACACTTGCCTCTCTGAATTCACCCAGGGATGAGTAAGAGATCATGAAATCTGCAAGTGGAACCAAGAACTATCAGTGAAATGACACTAATAAAAAACCTAGAAGGTAATTCACCCCCTACAAATATCTATATATGGATCCCTCATCCTAGAGATCCTGAGGTTGGAATTTTGTAATCTGTAAGGAAGTGCTTTTGGTTTCTCTTTGAGACATTGTATTGTTGGGTGATCTTGCTTTTTCATGAGGTGAAGAGAGATTTCATGCTGGGAGGATGGTGCTGGATCAGATAGTTGGGTTGTAATCCTCTCTTCTATATCTATCAATAAAGTTATTTGAGTTTTCCTCCATATACTTGTGCACTTGTAAATCTATTATTTGTGAATGCAATTGTATGGTTAATGTACATCTAATTCTACATTGTTTACGCTATTATAGATCTCTATGCTTTTCCTCTACAAGTGTTCTTTGAAGCAAGACAAGTGAGAAAGGAGTGGCGAAGTTCTATCAAAGGAGAGAGGAAACAAGCAAGGAGCCAAGAAAAAGACTATGGTTGGTGCTCTCTGCTTCTCTCTTATCTATCTCCCATAAAGGAAAACACAAGTTACTTTGAATTGTTTGTTTCTAAGATAGCTACCCATCTTAGTGGGACTAGCAAATCTGAATAGACACTAGTTTTCCTAGAAACAAAATGGTCACTACACTGGGGAGCGAATAGTTTGTTTGTTTTTTATTGTTGTTTGCTTTATAAATTACGAACAGAGCCTGAAGTTAAACCAACTAGCCTTCGAACTACTTTTGCTATGCAACTGCAAAGTAGATCAATGCTGCTTTAGTCACTATCTGGGTTGGTTTATGAACTGAACATATGACTTGCAAACATCCTAACTGCCTTGGTGGTAGCTCAATAACCTCATAAGATCATACTCCTATACTTTGTGTTTATTATCCATCATAAACTCGACCTAAATCACTGAACTTAGCTGCAAATTGTGAGTGAAAACCAAGCTCAGTCTCATCCCTGGACCATCGCACTATCTCTCATTGGTAGTCTGGATGCCTCGTACCTCCTATGTACTGCAAGTGAGATGCATCCCTATTTCCCTTAAGGACAGGTGCGATGATTGAATGAGACTGTTTCCCTCTCTGATTTTTTGTTTTTTCTTCATTGTTTTCAGCTCTATTTAGTAGTTTTGTAGCCTATGATCAGTATATCATTGTTGAATCCTTCTTCCTTCACGTTATTCAGCCTCCCTCGAAAAGAAATTGTGAATGTTTTTTATGTATTTTTCATCATTTGCAGTCCTCCTTTGCAAATAGTAGCTTAATCGAATTGTCATCTTTTGATTCAAAAGTGTCGCAATTGTCGTTTTGAGTCAAGAAAAGAGTGTCGTAGAGTCTTCCTCTTTCTGATAGTCATTTGTACTTTTTCCATTGTATATGATTTCAATTGTCAGTATTTTAAGTGTCGAAAGAATTTTCCCATTCGAAATTGAAAGTGTAGTGTTAGTCTTCCTTTCATTTTTGAAACGAAATTGCTAAAATGTCACTTTGAAGAAAAGTAGTTCAGATCTATACTTAGTTTTCTTTTTGACATTCTCAAATTAAGGAAACGAAAAAAAATACATGCATATGCATTTTCGTTTAGATTGCATGCGGAAATTGATTTAGGAAAAGTGCATTTAGTGTGTAATCTATGCTCTCTGTTGAAAGAATCTTACTCTTCTTTCCTTAGTAGCTAGTATTTTCATTGCTAAAAGAAAACAAAAGACTGTTTACCATTTTAGATTGCATATTTAGGAATTGTACATCTACATCACGCGGTGAACATTGAAAGGAAAACTTCTTAAGAAAGATCAACTATAAAATAAACCTCAATGAACGTAAAAACACTTTGGAACCTAACACACAACATCTAGAAGTCTAGGCTAGAGACGTATTCTGGCATCGTAAAGCTTAAGGAATTTAGACTTCTGTGATCCATAACATTGTTTAGAGAAAATTTTCAGCGAAATCACATAAAAACTCTTTTGTAGACGCGTTTCGAACCAATCAGTGTGGTTCATCGTAAAGCTTGGTAACTATCATTTTCATCGTAAGTTGGGTGATTCCTCCTCTTTAATACGATAAGTGCCACTACAAACTTGTGCTCCCACATACCGTCGAGTATATATTGGGAGACCACAACAAGCTAATATCCTTTATCCTTAGGAAGCCATGTTTGCCGCCCTATGGATCGCAATGCACTGAACACATCATTCGGAAAGATTGACTACCATACGTAAAGTACTCAACAATTTCTCTTTAATTTACCACCAAGGTCTGTATTGCAGTTTTGCGATTGGTTTTCTAATCCCTTTTCCTAGATTTCTAGAGTAGTCACTTTCGTTCCTTTTCGACTCCTTAAAAGAAAATGTCCATCTGAGCACTTGTCACTTCAGACTCGTTAAAAATTGAAGGTGACTAGAGTCACCTTTAGCTTTTTCTCGACTCTTACAAATTGAAAAAGCAAGTTGTGTCAAAGCATCATAAAATTTATTTAATTCAGAATAACATTTTCCCCTTTTAATTTTGAGTTGATCAAATAATCCGCAATTGTGGAAGAAAGTCAATTAAAACCCCATCGTTCATGGAGACTAATGAGTCAACCATCTTTGACTTTGGAAACGAAACCATTCTGGGCCAAACAATCTCATTTAACTGAGTTGAAATCTCCTGGTTTATTTGAAACTTGTGTTTCAACATCATCAGAGACTCCAGTTTCTCCAATTATTTCTGGTACCCCTACCTCTACAAAAGAAGTTCTGCAATTATAAGATGACATTAGAACTGATCCTAGTGTAACGGTAAACATTTCTATTCCTGAACCAGCTCCATCTAGGGCTGATTTAGAAGGTGTCACCCCTCCAGTATCTGTCACTACAGAGACTATACCTTCTTCGGCACGAGAAATATTTTACGAACCTGACGGTCTACCTCTTCCACTTGGACTGATAACTATAGAAGAGATTGCAGAGGATCTTCCATCCAATGCCCCATTGCATTTTGGAACTGGGATCCACTTATATCCTTCTACTACTGAAGTTAGTTCTTTCAATCATCCTTCATCGCAAGTTCTTGTCAAATCACTAGGAAATATTTTGGATAGACTAGATATGTTTGAACAACCATCAACATCTAGGATTGTGTCATCTGATACAACAACAAAGCTTCTCACTGCTACTCCGACAATGTTCACTGGTATACCATCTATCCCAACTAGTTCTCAACCACTAGATGGAGTCCACCCAGGGACTATTTCAACAGCATTGTTTGTTCCTATTTGTTTGTCCAGAATCTTATATAGAATTTCTTATTTTGAGACTCAGCAAATTGATCCTTCACATTAGTATCAATTTGGGCAGTCCAGTCTCCAAAGACCAATTTACCCTTTGAACACTAGATTTCCGCCATATGGGGGGCAGTATGCCTTTTCATTGTTCCCTTTGGGAGAAAAACCATATGAGAGTTCACAACAAAATTTGGGTCCAGTTCGAATTGCATCCAGTGGTTGGGTACCAATACTGCCTCAACGGCCAAGAGTTGTATATTCAATGCAACCAAATCAACCTATGTCAAACATTCCCACTACACCGGTTATTGTGATGGTGTCACAAGTACAAGCACTGCCTGTTGTATGTAAACCTCAAGTCTCTTAGGTCGTAATACAATAGCCTCTTGTCTCCATGACTCAATCACAACTGCAGATTAGTGGATCCTTAACTAGAGCGACTCAGGCTCAAATGGGTACTATCACCCTGCATCTTGGTCAAACATCCAGTATTGGACAACAACAAATTGTCCAACAACCATGGCTGGTACAATACCAACAACCACAATTCTAGTAAGCTTATCGAGGACCTGAGCAACAAAACTTTGCAGGTAATGGGCAACCATATGTTCAAAACGATTACCAAAAATCATATTATAATGGTTATGCCCATCAACCTTATCAAAGTTATCAACATCAAATGCATTATGCTAGTATGCAAAGACCCACTACTTAGGCAATCCCATCTTATCCTGGGTATGCTTCTCCAAACCTAAATCAATAGTTCCCTTTCGTAGCAACTTTAGAAATACTGGATCTAACCCGGCTAACAAATGATCCAATTGCTTACGCCCCTTGGTGGCAAACGATTCTTCATAAACTTCCTTCAGATATTCCTAAATTCAATGGAAATCCAGGTGAAGATCCATCGAATTATGTAATGACCTTTCATTTGTGGTGTTCGTCCAACACCCTCAATGGTGATTTGATTAGGCTTCACCTTTCTCAGTGAGCGCTAACTAGTCTAGCAGTGAAATGGTACATTGAATTGCCTAGAGCTTCGTTCGATAACTTCAGCACCCTTGCGACTACCTTTTTAACCCATTTTCAGTTACTTATAAGGTACGAAACAAGAATGGAGCTCCTTACCAATTTTAAACAGACAACAGGCACTCACATATCTGATCATATTCATTAGTGGCGACGACGTCATTGAATGGTAAAACCCATGTTCCTGATCAGCTTCTAGTTGAGTGGTTTATTAAGTCATTATTACCTTCTATTACAGAAGATGTGGCAAAAGGGGGAGTTGTCACTAAAGAGCAAATTATTGCTTGTGCACAATATTTGGACTTGATTTATACCCAGTCTAGCACGCTCTATGACCAAATTCCTGACACTCCTAGACTGGAATTTTCGGTTCCTCCTCCTCCTAAATCAAACAGGGACTCTCATGTCAGCGACAGCGTGATTGGCACCTCAAGTACACAAACCGCAAAGATCCCATCTAGTAAATCCCTTGTAGTTTCTAGTAAAAAATCAAATGACAAACTTCCTACCTCGAAGGTTAATGTTGTGTCGTCAAACAAAGGCAAAGAACTGAAGCAACCACAGGGCAAGAAGAAAGGAAAAAACAAAAAGAAGAAACCAGAAGATTCAACTCCTGAGAAACCTTCTAGAAACCCTACTGGGTGAAAGAAACCTGATCAACCATGTTTCATATGTGATGAGGACCATTATACGAGAGATTGTCGGCATCGAGCTAAGGTCACGAAGTTCTTCAAGAAACCAAGTACCTCAGTGGTATTGACTGATCCGTTTCCAAACCCAAAAACTAATTTGGTTGCTATCGACAATGATTCCCCATCCCAAGTTATTACCTTGTCCATTTCGAAAAAGAAGAATGATGCTTTGATATCGATAAGGAATAAATATTATGGGAATCCATAGATACCGAACAATAAGGCTATAGATCAACCTAGTAGTTCGACAACAACTTCGACCAAAGTTGTGACACCCATCATTCATGAGTTAACAATAAAGCCGCCAAATGGAGTAGTAAATAAATCGACATTTAATCCTCGTGATCGATCAGCACAGAATTATAATATAGTAGAGGATCTGGCCCAATAGCCATCTACTATGTCGACACTTGAAGTATTGCAGAATTGCCCCTCCTAAAAGCAAGCTTTATTATCAGCAATAGGTGGGATTGACCCAACGGATTCCAATCTTGTGGCCTTTAATCACAAAGGATATGAACCTCAGTTACCGGCCCAACTCTTTTTCCTTATACAGGTAAAAGCCCTCAACAAAACAGTTCATTGAATGATCATTGACGAGGCTGCATCCACCTATATAATGTCAATGAGTTGCTAGAAAACTTTAGGCTCACCACCCTTGTCATGATCATCGACGACATTAAAAGCATTCGATGGTAAAACATACACGCCATATGGGATATTAAGTAACTTGCAAGTTGAATTGGGGGGCAAGACAGTAGAAATTGAAGTCGAAGTTATCGATGGAAACCTCAATTACAATATCCTACTGGGAAGGCCCTAGATTTATGCTATGGCTGCTGTGGTGTCAACCTATTTTAGAAAGATTGCATTTGCATTCCAAGGCAGAATTACAATCATTGACCCACTAACCTTTCTCCCCAATAGTTCACAAGTTACATGAAGCATTCCAGTGATCCATGGAAGCTCCCAATCACTTCAAAATGTTAGAGTAGGCATTCTAAAAGACCCTGCAGTAATGGGTACTTTTTCCCTACCACCTGCAAGTAATCTGGTGGAAGTGGCCACGGTGGAAACCTTTAATATGGTATCTTCTATTTCAGTAAAGATTAAGAAGATTTCCAAACATTTTGTTAGCATGGATCATCACCAGGTATTGCCTCCGAGCCCAATAGAAATTTTGTAGTAATCAATTTTCTGCTCCCAAGTGGAAAACCCAATTCAACACTCATCGAGTGTTTGGATAGACAGGTCTCTAGAGTATGGCACCTCTTCCAATCCTTAGTCTCAAGTACATTCTACAGATGAAGGAATCATTCAGTCAATCATGATAGGAGAGGCACCATGGGAATATTACCACCGTTGTTCCCATGTTCAAGATAACAACGAATATTATTCTAGTGACCTTAGTCGTCCTTCAGTTTTTCATTTTCTATCAAAAATTTTAAAACAAGGACCCTTCCAAGTCGAGTCTTTCACTTGATCTCGTAAAAGAACCTTCATTCCATCCACCTCATAACCATGAGTAGTCTAGTGAATGTAATGAAGCTTGGGGGGCATGGACCTAGTTGTAAAGACAAGTTTCTTTGTAGGTTATGTGATTGGTCTGTCACACCGGTCTACCACACCATCCACCTTTGTCTGTTTTGGACGAAGCCATCCTGCTTCACCACAGTGATTTCCATCTGGTTACAAGAGACTCTCCTTTTCATCACACTAGGGGCATGCAAACCAGACAAGCAATGTTTTCGCAAAGTTCAAGCTCATTAAAAAATAAACCTAACAATGAACAGTGTTACTGCAGGGTTCAAACTTGTTAAAAAAATAAACCCGCCATTGAGTATAGTTTCCAAAGATTTAAGCTCATTAAAAAATGAATCCACCCTCGGTAAATAACCTTTGTGATCACATTGCTATCAGTCATTTGAGCCTTGGTTGTGTTCTTACCGTCACCTCCACTCTTTTAGCTAATCATATGCCTCCACTTGATTGTTTACCCTTTTGAGGAACAACTGCGACGAGTGATTTCATTAACCACCCTCATTACGTTTCCATGTTTGAGAAGTTCCAGACTTACGTGGAACTGGTTGCTACCTGGATACATCACTCGTTCCTCAAAAAATGAGTCTCTTTTAAGCTCTTTTTAGACTCGTAAAATATGAAAAGATTGTCGAGCTGCTAGCCTCTCCAGCTCGTTAAAGTAAAGGGAAGTGTCATCCCTCCTCTATATTTTAATCTTTCTGGACCTGAGGGATCATTACATAAAAATATTGAGCACTTGTCTTGTTCGGCTCGCTAAAACTATCGAAAAGTCATCCCTTTTGTATTATTTTATACTTTTTTAGACTTAAGGAATTATACCACAAAAAAGGACTACTGGAGTTTCCTTTCTGTCTCTTTTCAAACTCTCTAAATATGAAAAGGAATGAGTTGTCTTTGTTTTTAATCTTGTTAAAACAATAGCGATAGACTTGTCTAACCAGACAAGAGCAAGTTTCACTATTGCTAGACTCGCTAAAATAAAGCGACAGTTTTGCCCGAAGGGAAAATTATAGAACAAGCATATGTTATCCTCCTCAAGCTTAACAAAAATAAAGAGGTACTAGTCAACAATGACTAGGTAAAAAGGGAAGAAAACTTGAAGAACTTCATTGGTAACAGGTCACTCTTGAACATGACACTTTCACTCCATCACCATGATTGAGTCGAGTTGGGTTATTCTATTCACGATCACCATTGGTCCTCCGTACCATCCATGGGGTTAATGCTACTGATCCATCACAGTGTCGCCGATATGTTCAAGAGAAGTCGCTCAGACAATTCACCAACCCAGCTAACACCTCATCCATTACAATACCTTCATGCACCATCTTTCATGACCACCACCCTGAACCTTGTATCATCAAATCATTTTCACCTCCATAAAATCATTTGCTTCATTTTGTGTTGTAGATGTGGGATTCATTAAGGCCCTCCTATGATGGCTCACTTCTTGTCGACATCAGCTCATTATCCAAGAAGTTGACTAAGAAACAACCCTTTCAGTACTTTGAAGCTTGCATGCCTCAATGACAAGTTTCTCACTTCTGGCGATAGGTTTACATCAATGGCCTTTGACCAAAATATTTTGCGTGGTGTTCGACGTCAAGTCCTATATTCACACCATGTGAATTGTACTGTAGTACCTTGAGGGTCATTATCATTATCGGAGATTCTTCTCGTGCCTTTCAACAGCTTACATCATTAGCTATTAATCAGGTGATGTCTTTCCATGTTCAACTTCAGAACATCTTTTTATATGGATTGACTTGTACAACGAGAAAAGATTGAACGAGTTTAAAGACCTCGGATCTAGTTTCATCCATCCGAGCTGTGATATATTCAGGAAAATAAAGGCATCAAATGTACTCCATAGTTGCGCAGATGATCATCTAAGCTAGGAATGATGGCTCTATCGGAATCACCAGTCTGCAACAGCAAACGATTGTCTGTCCTATGTACATGAAAATGAATTTATAAAGCTGAGCATGGGAATGCCTGCCTTAGCTAGATCATGAAAATATTATGAAGATAATGTATTGTATTGTATCTTATTACAGGTCACCTTCCAGTTCGAAAAACCTCGGATCCTCATGATAAAGCATTTCACCCAACATCAGAAGATTAACAACCTCATGCTTTAGGGGGCAACTTTTATAGACATATTTGGGCACTACAACCCCAATCACATATGTCAATAATCCAAGGGATCTCAAACCCCTAAAAGTGTTGCTTCAAACCCTAAAAGGATCAAGGTCAACTGATTACATCATTTCCAAGAAGTCATCCCTAAAAAGCTACTTAGAACTGGTCAAAATTGGACCATATAGATTGCTCCATGTTGAGGGTGCGATGCATCTCCCTTGTTACACACTAGGGGTGCGATGCATACTGAAAAGCCCTTTTGTAGGGTGTGATGAGCGGGAGCAGACAAATGGCAGAGGCAGTTTGCTAGGTGGAAACTCAGAGAATCTTCTAGAAACTGCTTATATGACACTTGCCTCTCTGAATTCGCCAAGGGATGAGTAAGAGATCATGAAATCCCCAAGTGGAACCAAAAATTATCAGTGAAATGACACTAATCAAAAACCAAGAAGTTGACTCACCCCCTGCAAATATCTATATATGGATCCCTCATCCTAAAGATCTAGTGGCTAGAATTTTGTAATCTGTAAGGAAGTGTTGTTGGTTTCTCATTGAGACACTGTATTTTTGGGTGATCTTGCTTTTTCATGAGGTGAAGAGGGCTTTCATGCAGGGAGGATGGTGCTAGATTAGATAGCTGGGTTTTAATCCTCTCTTCTACTTCTATCAATAAAGTTATTTGAGTTTTCATCCATATACTTGTGCACTTGTAAATCTTGTATTTGTGAATGCAATTGTATGGTTAATGTACATCTGATTCTACACTGTTTGTGGTATTATAGATCTCTATGCTTTGATGGTATTTTGTTGCTTTTCCTCTACAGGTGTTATTTGAAGCGGGACAAGTGAGAAAGGAGTGGTGAAGTTCTATCAAAGGAGAGAGGAAACAAGCAAGGAGCCAAACAAAAGACTAAGTTTGGTGCTCTCTTCTTCTCTCTTATCTATCTCCCATAAAGGAAAACACAAGTTACATTGAATTGTTTGTTTCTAAGATAGCTACTCGTCTTAGTGGGACTAGCAGATCGGAATAGACACTAGTTTTCCCGGAAACAATGTACATATTAGAAAACCCAAATAGGAGAAACAAATGATATCATACTCATCTATGAGTTCCCTACAAAGAAATCATCAAACACATTTGTCAACTTGCCTCTTATCAGGCATCCTCTCAATGAAAATACAAAGATATCCATCCATCCACACAGATATGGTGGAAATGTATACCTTATGATGAAACATCCTTTCTTTGCCCAGACACACATGAATCCACCTTGGAAGACTCAAAACTTGAACAAAAGTTTCATGGAAAAATGAATTTCCTCTTACAACAGAATAGAAATGATGGCTTACTCTTGGCCTTTACCCAATAATTCTCTTCTACAAACCCTCCCACAGGAACAAAAAAAAACTTTACACATAACTCTCAAACAACATATCTACTTTTACCTACACTAACCTATTCTCATAGAAATTATAGCTCACATAAACTTGTCTTCTTAGGCCCTCCCATAAGGGAGTTACATCGAGACATGCTCTAAGACCAATTTAGAATTGTTTTACACAAAAACTAAATTTATTATATAATTATGATCAGTTAATATCATATATTTCTACAACAATATAGGCCTTAAGATAAATTTACTATGTTCGCAAGACTATCTTGTTAGTTCATAGTTGGACCAAATCTCTTAAATCTAGCTAACTAAAAATCTCCTAAAGAATACAAAAAAACAACTCATATAGAGATTACAATAAGCAAATACATATGATGAGGAATAGCAAGTAGTAAGAATTAGATAAGTATGAGTTAATGCCTGGCTTCAAAATGTTAAATTTTTAATAATGGATTGCTAAGATTTATAATTAAGTAAATTTAGCTTAACTATCTGGAATGCGTTGATGTAAGATTCCATAACATCATAGTTTAAAATAATAAATTCATAAATACATAATCATAAAATTTTGATTGTTTTATAAATAACAATTTTATAAATGTATAAAATTATGTCTTTTTGACATAAATTTAATTGCACTAGAGGTGATATACAACGCAGTACATGAGGAAGATATTGTCAGCACACATATATTATCAAAGTAATTGAAAAAAACAAAAAATCCCTTTTAGTATGAGAGATATATGTAATTCCTTTATTGGGGAGAGATCTAATGCCTATAGTATTATAGAAATGTGTAACCTAACATAATGTAATGTAAACATGTTCACTCAGTGAAAATCAAATAAAATAACAAAATAAAAATAAACCTATAAAAATTAAATAATAATAAAAAAATGACCCATTGTTTTAAGAATCCATAGTATTTGTAATTCCTTCATTGGGCCAAAGATCTAATGCCTATAGTATTATAAAAATGTGTAACCTAACATAATGTAATGTCAACATGTTCACTCAGTGAAAATAAAATAAATAACAAAATAAAAATAAACCTATAAAAATTAAATAATAATAAAAGAATGATCCATTGTTCCATGGTATTTGGGTGGAATATAACCTATTTTCAAGGGGGAAATAAACTAGCTTAAATCCATCTTAGTTTGATGTTATATTTATATATATAACTAGTTGTAGAAAATTATGGCATTGAATTCATGTCTGGTAGTAATAAATATTATACTATTATATTTCACCTAATTCATCTTTTATTAAAAAATTATTTATATTTGAGGATCATAAGTGAATTTAACTCTTATGTAAACATTTGATCTAGTTTGGTAGAGATGTTGTAATCTTTAACATTTTGACTTGGTAAAAATAAAATAAAAATATATAAAATTAATAATTAAATCATCGTAGATACATATTAACTCATGATCTACCAAGCGCCTAAAGGATCAAATTTCTTGAAATGCAACTTCTTTTAAGTGAAAATAGATCTGATCCCTTGGCTCGGGTTGAGGGTAACAATGGCATATTTTTAGATTATCATTATTATGCATATGTTTGAGATAAAATTCATACTTTGAAATTTACATTATATTTTCTTTCTTTTACAATACTATACCATTCTCTTCTTTAATTTTGTTTTTGTTGCTTGCCTTGAATGGTTTGTACATCTATGCTTGGATGCTTTGAGTAATTTGTGAGTTTATGGGTTTGGATTTGGATGGTCATGTTTGTGAATGTCAATCTTAACTGTGGATCTACTAAGCCCCGAAAGGGATCAAATCTCTTTTCGCTTTAAAAGAAGTTTGCATCTCTACAAATTTGATCCCTCTAGGGGCTTCATAGATCCTGAGTTAAGATAGATCTATGCTAGTTTTATTATTAATTATAATAACTATAAAATAAAAATAAAATATTTAACTTACTTAATTTTATGCTTTTTTTTTGGAAAAATTTCTGACAAAGGTTAAAATTTTAAAAATTAACAAAACAAAATTACATCTTTGTCAATACTCGATCAAATGTTTACATAGGACTTTGAGTGTTAACTATGATGAACCCTCACCCAATAAAAAAGTGGTCCCAAAAGGTTTGTGGGGAAATACGAATTACAAAATAAATATTAATATTTAATTAAATTTATATTAATATTTCTCATTTGCTCATCACCTTATATTTTACTCAATATTTTCTTTGTTTACTTTTCAAACTTTCACATATAAAGAAAAATTGAAATAAGAAGTGGACGAGTTGAGGGTGAATATAAGGTGAAATGTAATATTATAATATTATATTCTACCAAATGGAACCTAGTAAAAAGTGGATGGAGTTAGACAAAAATATATAAAATGTAATAATTACATTTTTCCTAATATTACTTGGAATAATGCTTACATTATTAAATAGGTTAGATTGGGTTGTTGGTTTTTGTTGAGAGATTTTTTCAACAATATTCTCCTTGTTAATAAGTTGAACCTCATAAACTTATAATTTGGTTTTGTAAGGAATAATACAAATTGTTTTGATGAATCTGTGCACAATGTTTGCTCTTCCAATTCTTTTGATAATATCAAAGCCCATATAGGTCTGTATCCCTTCAGGGAGGGCCCACAAAGATGAAAATTTGAAGATTAAATCCCAATTTTGTACATAGATCAGGATAGAAGTGTTTCGGTGTGCTTTGTGGATATGTATATATGTTTACTTTTTCGTTTCGGGTAGTGTAGAGCATAGTTACCAAATTCGTCCGTAATGGCAAAAAAAAATTGGGAAATTCGCTGATTCGATTAGGTACGGTGAATAATTCGTCAGTTTCCAATTAGGTAAGGGTCAACGGTGAATCATTTTGGTCAAAGTTTTCTATCAATTATGTGCAGCGTCCAGTGTTGCTCCTACTATGTAGAACATTGAAGCTCAGGTTCTATGTAACCATGGATAGGAACGTTGACAAATTGCTGCTGAATAAAATCATAGAATAAGTAAATCGAGTTTTTCAATTACTAGTGGAAATTTGCCAATTGAAATTTTATAAAAATATTGGAGTGATATTTAATCCTAGTTTCTTTTAGTTTTTATAATATTTTTATACAGGTACTTTTTTATATGAGGATTAACCAGAAAACTGGAAAAAAATATAAACAACAATTTTGATAAAAAACAAAA
>APFE030495094.1:11162-35085 GCA_000404065.3 Pinus taeda | reverse complement strand
AAAAAATTATAAATGGAGAAATTTCAGTGTTAAATGGATAACTAGTTAGTAATTTCTATATAATGGCAAATTGCAAAAAAAAGACAACTTATATCTTAAACATAATTATAAAATAGTAAATTCTTTGCAAATTGGTAACTCTTATAAAAAACAAAACCCATAATGGAAAAAATTATAAAATGACAAATTTAAGTGTTAAATAGATAACTCCTATAAAAAAATAGAAAAATGATAAATCGATATTAGAAGAAATTATAAAAGATATAAAATGGTAAACTTTCAAATCCACAACTTTTATACAAAAAATAGAAAAACAGTAACCTCTATATTACAAAAAATTATAAAATGGAAAAATTGAGTTTACAATGGATAAGGCTTATGAAAAAATAGGAAAAAAGGATAAATCCAATATTAAAAAAAACAATAAAAAATAGAAAATGGAAACCTTAGTTGCACTTGCAAATGCATAACTCATATACAAAAGCATAGAAAAACGACAACTTCTATATTACAAAAAAATATAAAATGGCAAATTTTAGTTATAAATGGATAACTCTAATGAAAAATAGGAAAATGATAAATCCAATATTAAAAAATACATATAAAAAATATAAAATGAAAAAGCTTAGCTGCAAATCAATAACTCCTATACAAAAGTATAGAAAAATGGCAACTTCTATATTACAAAAAAATATAAAATAAGAAATTGCAGTTACCTAAGATAATTGTGCACTTGTGAATAAAATAAATGATAGTAAAGGTAAGTTTCACTTAGAATAATAATTAAATTTACATGAAAAAGCTATAAAATAGTAATAAAGATAAGTTTGCTCTTGTGAATAGAATAGAAAGTAAATTTACATTTTAACTTTTATGTATAAAATAATAAAATAATAAATAACATGTAAAAAATTATGTAGTTACAAATGGTATAGTAAGATTGGTATGCTTAGTAAATTTGCATGCTACATGTTTTATATAAAAAACAATAAACTAAATTTACATGTTCAATTTTATATTAAAGTTTGGTAGAAAATTATAAGTTTGCACTTGTATTAAATTTAAATTATGATCGAGAAGGTAAGTTCTATTTTTTAAAAAATGCAATAAAACTAGTTTACCAACTAATCTTGTTTTTTTGAAACTTTCTACAAGTAATGAGAATTAACATGGTATTATGTCTCAATGTAGTAGAAAAGTATACTTAGAAATTATAATTAAAAAATTATTCCCTTCCATAAATAATTCTTGGTCAAATTAGTAGCAAAATAGAGCTAGAATTAAGAATTTGTTCTCTTCAACAAAGAATTTTGGATCAATGCATGTACTAAACACTTTTGGAATATAGGGAATTGTAAGTTTTATATTAAAAAAATGGAAATATATTTAAATCACATTTTTGGTTTTATTCTCATGATTTTTTTAATGATATCTATTACCACATTGGAGTACAGTGATTACCTGGATTGCATTCCATTGCAAAAGAAGGATCACTAGTGTGGAATTCAAATCGAGGAGTGATTACCTAGATTGCATTCCATTGCAAAAGAAGGATCACTAGTGTGGAATTCAAATAGAGGGGCTTATTTCCCGTAGTCAACCAGAAAGGTTGGGCACTGCCACATATTGTGTAATAAATTTGGATAAGATAGGACACAAAACAAATTGAAAATAAATCAAAACTATTATTTGTTATTTGTGATCAAATATTTTGTCTTAGTTGTAGTCAATGAGAAAGGTTGGGCACTGCCACATATTGTGTAATAAATTTGGGTAAGATAGGACACATAACAAATTGAAATTAAATCAAAACTATTATTTGTTATTTTTGATAAAATATTTTGTCTTAGTTGTTAACAGACATGTAAATATTAATTTCCTTGTATCTATCCAATTATCACTCTAGTAATAGTTTTGAAATTGTTCTTGGCCATATTTGCAATTTTCTACTAGATTCCTAGGAATTAATGTGTTTTAGTTTCACATAGACTGCCATGTTTTTAATTCAATTATAAGTAATCTCATAAGTAGGTTTCTATGCATTGTCTCTTTTGTATTATCTATAGTTCGAATTTGTTTTTCAAAATATGTACAAATATAGTTCAATGAATTTGAATGACTTTTTTTTCTTACAAACAGGATACTTGGAGACCCTCTAAAAGACATTGATGGCACCTAGATCGAAACTTTCTAAATGGAAATATCTTGAAAGAAAAAATGATGGAAAAATTTATTGCAAGTTGTGCAATAATACTTGTGGGACATCAGTGACTCGAGCAAGAGATCATTTGCTTGGCATTATGGGTGGAACTAGTGGAGGAGTGGCAGCATGTACTAAAATTGATAAAGATGCCAGGAAAAGTTTAAGTGAAGAAGTCAATGCTCATAAGCAAGGAAAGGTAATCCAAGAAGCAAGAAAAAAAAGAACACAAGATACACTCATGGGAAGAGAAAATGTTATTAATTCAACACCAAGCTCTTTCCCACCATTTGTGGCATCTACAACATCTTCTATGCCATATGGATCACAAAGAGAACCTACTTTACCAGACTTTGATCCAACACAACAAACATTGGAGAAAGCTTGGAAGCCATTGGAGCGAAATGAGGTAGATGATGTCGTTTATGATTTTTTCATTGGTTGTAATATCTCTTTCAACACCATCAAAAGATCATTATTTCATGATATGTTAAAAATGATCGGCCATTTTGGTCCCTCATATGTTCTTCCCAGCTATGAAAGTCTTAGGACCAAAGGAATTGATAGGAGCAAACAAAGAATAGAGGAAAGAGTTAAACCAATAATGGATTCATGGGCTATTTTTGGATGTACTTTAGTTAGTGATCATTGGACTAATTGCTTGTCTATACCTCTTGTGAACACACTTGCTTGTTGTCCTCGGGGAGTGATCCATTTGTCTACTATTGATTGTATGGACAGAACAAAGACTGCTGGATATTTATTTCAGATACTAAAGGACACCATATTATCTATAGGAGAGGACAATGTAGTCCAAGTTGTCACTAATAATGCATCCAATTGTGTTTGTGTTGGTGAGCTATTGATGGAGCATTTCCCTAAGTTGTTTTGGACACCTTGTGCAGCACATTGTATTGATCTAGCCCTTCATGACATTGGTAAAATAGGTTGGGTGTAGGTAAATATATCTCAAGCAAGGCAACTCGTCAAATTCATTCTTAACCACTGATTGAGTTTGAGTATATTTAGAAAATACAAAACCAGGAATCTACTGAGAGTAGGTGACACTAGATTTGTCACCCTTTTTATTGCACTGCAAAGGGTGGTAAAGAAAAAAGTTGCATTACGATCATTTGTATGCAATGAAGAGTGGGTGAGCTATCCTTTGTCAAGGTTAGAAGGTGGTAAACTAATAGAGAAAACAATCTTCAATGAAATGTGTTGGTCATGTGCAGAAAAAATCATCTCTATTTGTGAGCCTATTGTACAAATGTTGAGGATGGTGGATTCTAATGCTGCATGTATGGGCTTTGTATATGAAGGCATGGATAGGGTAAGAGAACACATATCATTGATATGTAAGAATGATAGTTCAGTATATAATCCAATATGGAGAATTGTGGAAAAAAGGTGGTGTATGTTGCGTACGCCATTACATGCTATGGGGCTTTTTCTAGCACCTAATTACTTTCACGTTCCTAAGGATAGAGATATCGTGGAGGGATTTTATAATTGCATGGAGAGGATGTATCATGATCCTGAGATACAATATAAAATACGAATACAATCAATATCATATAGGCAAGGGACTGGTCATGCTTTCACTACAGCTAGGGCACTACGAGATATGCACCATCCAGAGGTCACCCCTGCTCAATGGTGGTTTCTCCATGGATATGAGACACGTCAACTACAAACATTTGCTGTCAAGGTGTTGAGTGAAGTATGTAGGCATCATAATTATTTATACTTTGTATGTATATTTGCAAATTATTCAATGTAAATTATTATACTAATATAATATTATTTTCATGTAAAAAAATAGGTCACTAGTGCATCAGCATGTGAAAGGAGTTGGAGCACTCATGAGTTCATCCATAGTAAGAAAAGAAACCATTTAGGAGCTAGCAAATTGGCAGATTCAGCTAGTATTTATTGCAATTTACACTTGTGGCTGAACTCTTTAGAAGGGAAGAAAACAACTTCAAATATAGTACGAGAGGTTCCCCCTAATTTTAATGCATCTAGTGCAACCTCACAAGCACCAATTTTGGGACCGTCTTCTACGTGCACACATCACATCAATGAGAATGATGTCTTGCTCAGAGATATTATAGATGAGAGTGCTAGTAGTGATAATGACTCTCTCATGAGTGAATACACTGATGTGGATGAGGACAATGGAGATGAGATGACCTACACACCTTAAGATAATTTTGACCCTTCATTTATGGTAATGACCATAAATTTTTTATTTCTATTAGCATTTTGTATAAGCACATAAGTCCTAAACTATGTCTTATCTTTTTGACATTTTATGATTGAATTGTTCTAGTTTGACATATTATGATTCTTCATTACTTTTATCGCATTATTTTATAAGGTTTAAAGGTGTTTATTTTATAAGTAACATTATTTTTTAACTATAATACAAAATGAGCATGAAATAAATGATCTAAATTCATATTTGAATCTTAAATTGGATATCATTGTTGTTGTCTTTCAAGAAGATTCTCTAGAAGTTTGTAGATATCTAAAAAAAAGCCCTTTAAGAGTTGTATCAATGTTTGTAGATGGCATGTACATTTTCAAACAGATATATTTAGTGATTTAGAGATGAATTTCATGGTATTTAGAGATCACTTAAATCATAATTTTAATATCCAATATCTCAATTTTTACATTGAACTCTAGTTTTCTGTGTTGTGACTCATATTATTAGATTTTACTTTTACATGTTTTTCTAGTCTGCAATAGTAATTAATTTGATGCATTTTGATCTTCATTATTACTAAGCCATTTTAGAGAGAAGAGATCTATAAGATTTTAAATAAGAGAAATTAAGGTTGGAAATAAGTAAACATAAATACATTGGGTAGAAAAAGATTTAATGAATTTTCATATAATGATTGTTTATTTAAATTTAAAAAAATAAATAAATAAAAATTGAAGTATGGGTAAGATATATAATTTCGAAATTTTATTTTTTCCGTATTTTATAGGGTCGAATTTTTTCGGTATCGAATTAGATTGGAATTTGGATTTGAATTTAGTAACTATAGTGTAGAGCCCTTTCTACTGGTCGTGTACGATCACCTTGAACTCCCCTAAGTTCAATCCTTTCTTGTAGAGCGACGTGAGATTTCTGGAATCAATATGAAGCATATTGTACCACCTTGAACTCCCCTAAACCCACAAACCTTTCTTGTAGAGCGACGTGAGATTTCTGGAATCAATATGAAGCATATTGTGCCAAAATTTTGTAGCGCTAGTTTAAATTCCCTTAACTGAAGCTTTGTCCCCACCCAGCTGGAATATGCAGAGAGGAGGAACGTATAGATATTATTATTTGATTGGAGGATTTCTTCAGTTGAAGTAGAACAACATTGATGGATTTCATGTCATGCTCTGTTGCTGCCTTCAAATGATGCGCTATGGAATGAAAGTTTCATGGGTAGGTTGCAATATTTACATCTCTCGGTTCTCTATCAACAAGTGCCTAGGTTTTTCTCCTCTCAAAGGCATCCAAGGTAGTGTTTCTGGAGTATTTCTGTTGTGATTCATGATTGAAACAAAAGTATGTCGAGTGTCAAAATTTTTGTATGATCGAGCAGACATTTATGAAATGGGTGAGGAAAATGGGCAGCGTGAAGCATTCCATATTCACGGAAGCCAAGAGCAAGCTGCTTCCCATTTTCTATGTTATCTTGTCGACAATAAACCAGGTGTGGGGGATTACACGTCTATGCAGAAGACAGTCAATGCGCTGCCTCTAATAAACTTGCTCCATCTAAATTTCGAGCAGATAATTGAAGCCTTCGTCTCCACTGTCAAGTGGCTTCCATTGAATCCATTGAAGAGGAAAGCGGTATGTCAATGGTCCTGGGTGGCCTGTGCAGCTATAATCCTCTACAAAACAATAAGGAGGCCGCGGTTCCCGTCATCGATGTGGGCCCTTTGTTGGATCACTGAACCATTATGCATCTCGAATCACAGAAGCTAATGTTAGACAACCCAGAAAGGCCATGCCGACATTTTTCAAAGAGAAAATTCACGCCATTGGACTTGTTAAGACGCGTTGTTGACTTTTACTGGAGGAATCATCCATGCAATTCATCGATGTTGTGTTTGAATGCAGCATGGACGTCGACGATGACGTTAAGACCTGGGCAGTGAAGCAACAGTAGTGCAGTAAGCCTGATGTAAGGATGGGCAACGTTACTATAGCTGGAGCCATGCTTTACATCAATCTTATGTGGCACACAGTTTGATAGCCACGAATCCAATCCGTAAATTGCACGTCAAAAAATTTGGCTAGCTAGAAATAGAACGAGCGTGTTGATGTAGTTACAATATCTTCGTTAAATAAATGACGTGTATGCTGTTAAAATTATAATTTTTTTTTATTTGCAAATCGGAAGCCAATTGATCAACAAACTGGTATAATTAAATTTCTCTCAATTCTTCGGTGCCAAGAGAATGTATTTTTAAGTTAATCGGCTGAAAATGTTATATATTAATGAAGGTATTAAGAGAATGTATCATTAAGTTAATTGTGTGAATATGTTATATATCGATAAATTTTGTTGTGTTTGAGCGTTCAAGAGTATCAACTACAAGTTATGTTATGAGATTTATGTGTAGAAAGGATAGTGGCATAATTCATTGTTGGATATATTCGAGTATCAAGATTATTTTTTTGGGAGATCGAGAATCATCAATTATATAAAGTTCATCAAATATGGTCAGAGGCAATTATGTCTTAAATGAGTTGAATGGGGAGCTCAAAGATTGTGGTTGTGAAAAGAGAGACTTCAAAGTGGGGATAAGTGTCCAAGAAGACCAGTGAGACAGAGGTGACATGTGAATTATAATTTGTAATGTAAGCATTAAAGGGGGACTTGGAATAATGTTTCCAATAGTAAATAGGTAAGATTGGGTTGTTGGAGTTTTTTTAACAATATTCTCCTTGTTTGGAATCTATTGGATCTTATGAGCACTATTTATGTGGCTTTTAATTTGGCTTTGTAAGGAGTAATACAAATTGGTTTGAGTGAATCTATCCACAGCCTTTGCTGTTCCAATTTCTTTGTATATTTCCCCACCTCTAGCATATCTAGGCAAATTTCCAAAGTTAACATACCAATAATTTTTTTTAACCTTTACAGACTAATAGATTCAACGTCATCATTTTCTACAATAATTATGTATCTATATATAACCTCAACCTAAGATAGATCTAGGCTAGCTAACATATTAATAAAAAAGTTTTATCTTTACAAGCTACATGGATTCAACATCATCAAGGATTCAATATCATCAAACTGTACAATAACTATGTATTTATATAAAACATCAAACTAAGATAGATCTAGACTAGTTTAACTTACCCTGAAATAGGTTATATTCTATATGAATACTATGGGTCCCCTTAAATAAGTTAAAATATTTACTTTACATTAAGTTACACATTTTTAATATACTATAGACATTAGAACTTAGCTCAAAGAAGAAATTACATATATCTCTTATATTAAAAAATAATTATTATTTTTTTCAACTTCTTATCTAAAATATAAAGTGTGATGTAAAATAAAAATTAAAATTAAAAATATTTTATTATTACGGATATTAATTTTCAAATATTTTTTTTTTTAATAACACTATACACAACATCTGTCACATAAATGTATATATATTTTATTCATTTTTGATATAAATGATAACATTCCTCACTATAAATTCAAATTTCAATAATTAATAAACACAACTCCAGCCTTTTTAAATTTGTGTGGACAAACAGAATGATCCCAAATAATTTACCCGCTGAATCATAACTTCTTAATCACATACTATATTCAATATTTATAAGTATTTTATTTAAATATAATTGAAATAATTATTTTTTTAATAATAAATAAAATTATAATATCCTTGATATAAATAATAATTTCAAACTAATAATAACAACTTTAGGTAAATACTGCTAACGTAATAAATATATTACGTCAATGGATCATGAATCCTCCCATGAACATAAACCAAACTAAGGATCCTCATCCAAATCTCTACGAAAATGGTAAAAAAACTTGCTCATAAAAAATCAAAATAAAATTTAGTTGGTCAACCTATTATTAATTATTATTTTATAGAAACCATGAAATTAATTATGTAAGATTCTCTGATTGACCAGAGGATGATGCAAGCGCTGGCGTAACTAGATAATTATCCCAACGCACTTTATAACACACAATAGAGCAAGTATGATTGATTTGAAAGCACTATCCCGATAAAACAATTAAAAATATAGACACTACGCAAGATATTAACAAAAAATTATTACTGGTTAAGCTGGGAATTTGATCTTACGCATAACGTTGTTTCTTGGTTTATTAAAACGTACATGCCTGTAAAAAAATTGACGAATAAATCTGAAAGATATTCATCAAAATATGGTGTATCCTATATATCCCATACTGCAGCTGCGTTCCACATGGAACGCATTGTATTATTTTGTTTGTTGGCTGTGTAATCATATTAATGAAGTAAGATAGTGACACGCAGAGGATGAAGTGCCTACGTTCGAGATAAGTATCACTGCTAGCTGAAATGAAATATAATTTTTCATAAAGCCTTCTGACTACAAATTCAAATTCAGGTTTTTTTTGTTAAATACATTATAGTGATGTATTATGTAATTATATTATATATGAAGCTAATACATTATAGGCATAAGCTATACTGGATATCATAATAAAGTTAAAATACCTAGATATCTTTAGGTAAAGTTGCTCAGTCTATAAATAGATATATTCTCTCACGTTGTATCATTTAAATTTAATATACTAAATTAAAATTGGCAATGGAAAAACACTCATTACACTTTATCAAATAGCATAAAATCTAAAATGAAATGAAAGTGTAATGTTCCCCGTCATAAAAAAAAATTCTTTTAATTATTGTCATAATTTACTTATTATATTTTCCTGCCTGATACAGTGCCACCTAGATTTAAACATATCTACGATTCAAATGGGAATTAAAGGCGCACTTAATTTCTGGGAATTGATTTGATTATATTACATTTGCATATCGTTAAGCCCTTGGTTATGAAGCCGCCTCACCCTAAGGCGGGCTAATTGCGATAAGTATACTAATTACTGATCTACTACGTTGACATGTGTGTGACTTGGTGGACCGTCTGGTCTCACCAGATCAACTCGGGATCTACATCCGGATCCACGGTGATGCCTATCCCCTCACGATCGAATGGTGGAGACTTTGTCTGGATTTTCATCAACCCTGATAGCAACGGCTGCGACTTCATTTGGTTGCAGTTTTCTTTGCGGGAGTTTGCTCTGGTGCGGTTACTACCTTCGCGTGATGGTTTTGAGGTAGAAACCATGTTCGAGCCCGGCTCCATGGTTGACGATGGCGATGGCATCACAGGTGAAGGCTAATGCCATGGTTAGATTTGCCGTTTAATTGGATTGTTGTTTGTCTGTAGTAATTGTAAAACCCTTGCAGATTCATTAATCATATGCACGCGTTTGTTGTTCTGTAGTAATTGCAAAACCCTTGCAGATTCATTAATCATATGCACGTGTTTGTTGTTCTACGCAAACAGATGGACTTCGTATCAGTTCAACGAATGTGGAAGGCCATCGACCTCACGCAAGGAACCTTCGTTTTTCGGGTAAGTCTCTGTCCAGGAGAGTGGAAATGATTCAGCACGTCATGGCTCTCACCCTCCCCGGAGTGCTTGCCTTTTGGTCACAAACCTCATCTTAAGGAGGAGCAGTACTCTTTTGCTGGGTTTTGTTTTTCTGTTGTAATTATACGTGCCCCCAGGGTGATTGAGAATCTTTCCGGGGTTTACCGGTTGAAACTTGTATATACAGTTAATGTATTTGTGTCGACCTGATTTTTGGGCGAGTTTAGGTTTATTCTATACTGTAATTATTCAAGCCAGCTAACGGCCCAACAATTGTTAATTTTCTTCGTATGATATACCCAGTTCTGGGTTTTCGCTCTCGGTAACTAGAAAGACTGTTTATATGTAAATCTCTTGTCTCTATTATATACATGAAGGTGTTGTTTACAATATCGGTTTTCTTCAATTATATTGCTATAGAATGGTTTTAGCACTGGGTACTGTGGTTATGTTTTAACAGTTTTGCAATTAAATTAGATGGGTGCTTTGGTCCACTGAATCTCGTGTTCCGTTATTCCTCAGTTTACATCTTATCTACTAAGTCCAGCACACTCTTCCGATTGTGGATAGAATTTCATTGCCTGGAATTTGATAGTTTGACCTCTTTCATGTTTTTCCTAATTTGCTACAGAGCCGGTATTCTATTTCAATTGTTTTTAAGGCTTACTATTAGACAGGTTTCTTCCTACATAGGGTTTTAACCACAGTTGCTTTGTCGGCTCCGACAATTATATGAACCCTTAATCTTGTTTGAAGTTCTCATATTTATATGCTCTGCTGCGTTACTGCAACTCTACCTGAGTTTATTATTATCATTGTTCTGTAGTCATTACTCCTGTAGTAGGAGAATACAACCTCGGTTTCCTGAGCCTTCTGCTTTGGATACTTTCGGCAACCCGAAACATTCCGTTGTTCCGAAAGATTCCCCGAAATCTCATTTTAGAACTCGGCCCAAGGTATTTATCTAAACCCCTTTATGGACTGCGGAATCCGTTCTTGACCCTACCTATGATTCATTCGATACGAGGCAGGGGTTTTATGTGGTATTTCTTCCAGATTATGCCACAAGTCCTTTAATCTTTTGGTAACTTACTAGCATGTCTCTTGAATTCTATTGTTCAGTTTCATGGATAATTCGCTTCGAGCAACTATTTGCTCTATGCTGATAATTTAATTTCCTAATTTATATTGCTCCTAAATAGGTTGCAGGGTCTTCTAAATAGGTGAAAACTTCTCACGGTTAATTCTAATCTACAGCACTTGATATTAAATAAGTAGACAGAGAAATAACCATTTAATTCATTGCCACTCCTTTTATATTGCAATGTTGTTATTGTTTTTTTTTTATGTTTTAATTCTAATAGAATATGCTATACTCAAATGTTATTTAATCCACAGTGTACTATACAGTTTTTGTTATAATGAACAGAGTCATGCAATCTCATCTCAGATAATATCTATTGCTCATTTTTCTTTTCTGCTTCTTTTAAGGAAAAAAGAAATATTTTACAGAATTCAGTTGCTTACCTAGTTCTTCGGATACTTAGCCCCTCTCTCAGAAATCGAGATTACCTATTTCCAATTTCTTCTAATTTACCTCCCATCCACGAGATTCATTCCTCAAGAACCTCCCCTCCCCTCCCTGCTTCTTGCAGGACCACTATCCATCAATAAGTTGTTTGCACTCTGTGCCCGGCTATCTGGTCCTCACCAGACTTAGCCAGCTTTTCCTTCTCCCTTCCCTGTCTGTCCTTACAGCACAGTGACCCCCCCTTTCCCGTCCTCCTCCCTTTTCCTCTGGAAACCCCTTCCAGTTAGGGAAAGACGGTTAGGGTTTGGGAAAAACTCCACAACTTTCTGGCCTTCACTTGGGAAGTTCCAACTTTCAAGAGACATTACTAAAACAAAAGAAACAATATTATTAAATTCCAACTGTTAATAATGTTTCAGTAATCTTTTATTTACCATAGTAAAAATTAAATATTTACATCAGTTTCGGGGCCTTACACCTCCCCCCCCTGAAATTTGGACATCGTCCCGATGTCCGTTGGCTAGGAACAGCTCCGAGTGAGCCTTCCTTATGAATTCTTCATCTTCCCAAGTGGCCTCATCAGGCCCAAAGTGCTTCCATTGCACTTTAACTTGGGTAATAAGTCGCTTCCGTAGCTGTACTTCTCTCTGGTCGAGAATGCTCAGTGGCTCGACCAAGATTTCGCCTTCCGGTTTGACCTACAACACGAAATGTTCCAAGTCAGTTTCCTTGTTAAGAAAAACTGGAAACTGATCTGCTAGAACTAATCCTTA
This sequence comes from Pinus taeda, assembly GCA_000404065.3. Taxonomy (NCBI): domain Eukaryota; kingdom Viridiplantae; phylum Streptophyta; class Pinopsida; order Pinales; family Pinaceae; genus Pinus; species Pinus taeda. Next base: position 22,867 of record APFE030495094.1, on the reverse strand, counting down.
CCCGTATGTCTTGCCATTAAATTACATGTTTGGGGTCATAAACATATTTTTTTTAAATAGATACATGGAAGACGTTGTGGATTCGAATGTGACTTGGCAGGGCGAGTTGGTAGGCCATGGCCCCAATTCTTGCCAAGACTTGGAATGGTCCACAATATCGAGGTGCCAATTTGGTACACCTACTCCATTGTAGCGTGCTCTTTCGGGCTTGAATTCTTACATAGACGTGGTCACCGACTTGATATTCTTTGAATCTTCTTTTCCGATCAGCAAAACTCTTTTGCCTATCTTGATTGATCTTTAAATTGGAGCGTACTCTTTTTACCATATCCTCCATTTCCTTAAGCATCTCTAGTCACAATCTTAGTTTATCTTCAGGTCCACTCCAGCTCGAGGGCGTGCGGCATTTCCGTCCGTATAATACTTCGAAAGGGTTCATTTGTAGTGAAGCATGATATCCATTGTTGTAAGCAAATTCAACTAAATGCAGATATTCTTCCCATTGTGTGGGTTGCTGCATCACATATGCTCGTAGCATGTCTTCAACTACCTGGTTCACTCGCTCTGTCTGCCCATCGGTCTGGGGATGATACGCTGTACTGAAGTTCAACTGCATTCCTAATTCTGTAAAGAGCGTCCTCCAAAAGGCTGATGTGAACTTCACGTCACGATCCGAGATTATTGTTTTTGGAAGTCTGTGTAATCTAAACACATTCTGCATGAAGATATGGGCGATCTGTACAGCCCGGTAAGTGGATTGTACAGGTATGAAATGTGCTGCTTTGCTTAACTTGTCAACCACCACCATAATAGAATCGTTATTCCTCTTCGTCCTAGGCAGTCGTGTTATAAAGTCCATAGAAATAGTTTCCCATTTCCATTCTGGAATGGGTAATGGTTGTAATAGCCGTATTGGATGTTGATGTTCTGCCTTAATTTGTTGACACTCCAAACACTGGGCCAAATACTCATCCACATTATTTTTCATTCCTAGCCAATAGTATTCTTTACGTATTGCAGTTATCATTTTTTGATAACCAGGATGTCCAACATAGTGGCTGATATGGAATTCATCGAGAATCAATTTTTTAATATTGTTTTGATCAGGTACATATAACCTTTTCTTGTAGTATAGTATTCCAGCGTTATCTACTTCATATCATTGCTGATTTTTCTCATTTTCAAACTGTTGTACTTGTTGTTTTATTTGCTAATATATAACATCTTGTTCTGTTGTCCTTTTTATCATTTCCTCAAAGGGACTTTTCCAATTACTATAGGAAACTTCATATATACAGTGGACCTTCCGACTTAAAGCGTCGGCCACTCGATTCTCTTTTCCTTTTAAATGCTTAATTTCAAAATCGAAACTGCTGAGGAAGTCTACCCACCTTGCCTATCTGGTGTTCAAAGTGGGTTGACTAAAGTAGTTGGTCAAACTATGGTGGTTGGTCATCAGCAACAATTTCCTTCCCACAAGATAATGTCACCACATTTTTAATGCGTGTATGACGGCAGCGAACTCTAAATCATAGGCAGAGTATTTCTATTCATGCTCCTTGAGTTTTCTGGATTCATAAGCAATTACCTTGCCTTCTTGCATCAACACGCCCCCCACGCCTTCTATACTTGCGTCGGTGCACACCACATAATCTTTATTAGGGTCTGCTATACTCAGGACGAGTGCCATGGTGAGTAGATGTTTAAGATGGTCAAAACTTTTCTGGCATTCTGGGGTCCATTTGAAGACCTTTCCCTTTTTTTGTAGAGAGGTGATAGGGTAAGCTACCCTGGAGAAGCCTTCTACAAAACGTCTGTAATATCCTGCTAATCCCATAAAAGATCTAATGTCCGCCACATCTTTTGGTACACGCCACTCTATTATGGTCCTTATCTTTTCAGGGTCCACTACAATCCCTTCCCTTGTGATTATGTGGCCCAAATATTGTATTTCTTCCTTGTAAAAGTCGCACTTTCTAAACTTAGCATACAACTGATCTTCCTGGAGAGTTTGCAGTACCAATCTGAGGTGCTCCTTGTGTTCTTCCATGGTGCGGGAGTATATCAATATATCATCAATGAATATTAATACAAATCTGTCCAGATATTGATGAAATATGTTGTTCATCAAACACATAAAAGTTGCAGGTGCGTTAGTTAACCCGAAAGGTAGCACGACAAATCCATAATGTCCATACCTGGTTATGAATGATGTTTTAGCGATGTCTTCTTCCTTAATTCTAATCTAGTGATAACCTGACTGTAAATCGATCTTGGAAAACATTGTTGCCCCCTTCACTTGATCAAAGAGTTCATCAATCCAAGGTAGAGGGTACTTGTTTTTGATGGTCAGTTTGTTCATCTGATGATAGTCTATACACATGCGAAGGGTTCCATCTTTTTCTTAATGAACAACAATGAGGCTCCCCATGGGGATATGCTAGGGCGAATATAGTTTTTATCCAGCAGTTCCTGTAAATGTATTTTCAATTCTGTCAACTCTGGTACAATCATTCGATAGGGAGCTCATGATACAGGTGCTGCCCCTGGTACTAATTCGATGGTGAAGTCTATGTCCCTTTTAGGCGGCAATTCGGGAATCTCCTCGGGGAATACATCAGCAAATTCTTGTATGACAGCAATGTTTTCTAACAGGGTCGTTTTTTCTTTTGAGTCTGAATAGCCCACTTGGATGGCATAAATCTGGCACCTTTTTCTAATACACTTTGCTAAATGAGATGCGATTACTGGCTGAATTTGTACAGGCCATTTAATTCCTTGCATCTCCTGTTGTATCCCCAACTCATCCCTGTAATAGATAGTCTTTGTTTTACAATTGACAAGGGACCAATGATTTTCTAATCAATCCATGTCGATTAGAATGTCGTAGGAACCAAGGGGAAGCACATTCAAGTCTGTTGTTACTGGTTGTCCAGCTACCTTTAAGGGACAGTCAATAACTTTAGCAACCACCCGCCTTTTAGCCCCTGTAGCTAGCTATACCAGCCAGGGATTTTTAAATTTTATAGCCTGTAATTTACAGTGCTCTACCACCTTGAGACTAATGTAACTTAATGTAGCTCCTGGGTCAATTAAAATAGTTACAAAAAAATCTAAAATTTTACCTTCGAGTTCCACCATAGTTCGCTGGTACTCCGCTTGACGGTCTTCCAGGGCAGCATCAATCCGGGGTATACTTCGTCCCACGTCACCAACGGTCGATGCTTCTTGAATTTGAGAGATCTGTTCACTTCCCTTTCGTTGCGGACAGTTCTTAATATAATGAGGTCCGCCACAACCCCAACACTGTATAGGGGGTCTTGTTGTTACCTCGCTGTCCAATTTACCAGGGAGCTCATTGGTCCTTGATTCACTGGGTGGCCTTGTTCTGAGTGATTTTTTCTGAAAGTTTATGTTGTTTGGTCCTTTTGCAAAACTTCTGTTACTTCCTCCGTGGCTCCCTTTACTATTTCCAGCCAATCTGTTGTTTCTGTTATCAGTTCCCTTTTTCCCTGTGACTTCTCCTTTCAGTTTACTTTGCTGATAGCAAATTCTTACCTTACACATAACTTCATCCATAGTCTTCGGATTGTCAAATTCAATCCTCTCCCTCATGTACAGGGGTAAATTGCTGATAAATCTTTGTACTTTATCCTTCTCTTCTTTAATATAAGGTACATAGCGAAGTAATGAGGTGAAGCGAGTGGATAATTCGTCCATGGTCTACTGCCCCAGACGCAAATAATGAAATTCTCTTGCTTTTTCATCATAAAACCGTTCTGTCAGATACCTTTCTTTAAAATATTTCTGAAATTTGTCCCAGGTAACATTCTGCTCATTTACACCTTTCACTATTTTAACTTCCTCCCACCATAAAGTGGCTTTCCCCTGTAATTGGAAGATAGCTAAGCGTGCCTTGAGGTTATGATCATATTCGTACAGCTGAAAATATTTGTTCATATTGATTAACCATGCCTCCGCTCCCTCTTCTTGTTCTCTGTCAAAATGTGGCGGCTTGATTTTGCGAAACTCACCTTGCAATTCGATCCGCTGCCTCTTTGATGTCTGCTGCTTGGAGGCGTTATCAGAACGTTCCTCTTGTTCTTCATTCCCTCGTTCTGATCTTTCCGGCTCTGTATGGAGGTTTTGTTCTTCCGACCCTCTCTGCTGTTCAGCACTAGGATTTGGCAATTGCTGGTTCTGTTTGTCTGATAAACTCTTTAGAATTCTTTCCTGTTCCATAGTTATTCTAGCATTATCCTCTCGTAATCGTGCTATTTCATTCCTCAGTTCTTGTATTGATTCCAGTATTGCGTGATTTGTATTTCGAGTCTCTTCCCCAATCTGTACCCATAACTCCGGGTTTCTTCCGGGCTTATTGTGGATCCCTGACGAGCTACGAACCCATGGGGTCCGCTACCTGCCCTTCTCATTTTAATTGTCTCCTTTTTCTTCCTAAGAACTTGGTAAGAGGAAATAATTAGCACAACCAAATAATTTTCTTTTTTTAATTTATGGAGATAACATAAGAATAATCTATTTCAATCATTTATCTCCCAGAGGCCACAGTTTTGAAAACCTGCTTTTGATACCACTTGTAATGTTCCCCTCCATACAAAAAAAAAAAAAAAAATCTTTTAATTATTGTCATAATTTACTTATTATATTTTCCTGCTTGATACATTACAACCCAGATTTAAACATATCTACGATTCAAATGGGAATTAAAGGCGCAGTTAATTTCTGGGAATTGATTTGATTATATTACATTTGCATAGCGTTAAGGCCTCGGTTATGAAGCTGCCTCACCCTAAGGCGGGCCAACTGGGATAAGTATACTAATTACTGATCTGTTGCGTTGACATATGTGTGACTTGGTGGACCATCTTGTCTCACCAGATCATCTCGGGATCCACATCCGGATCCATGGTGATGCCTATCCCTTCACTATCGGACAGTGGAGATGCCTATCCCTTTTCATCAACCCCGATAGCAATGGGCGCGACTTCATTTGGTTGCAGTTTTCTTTGCGGGAGTTTGCTCTGGTGCGGTTACTACCTCTGCATGATGGTTTTGAGGTAGGAACCTTGTTCGAGCCCGGCTCCATGGTTGACGATGGCGATGGCATCACAGGTGAAGGCTAATGCCATGGTTAGATTTGCCGTTTAATTGGATTCTTGTTTGTCTGTAGCAATTGCAAAACCCTTGCAGATTCATTAATCATATGCACGCATTTGTTGTTTTATGCAGACAGATGGACTTCGTATCAGTTCAACGAATGTGGAAGGCCATCGACCTCAGGCAAGGAACCTTCATTTTCCGGGTAAGTCTCTGTCCAGAAGAGTGGAAATCATTTAGCACGTCATGGCTCTCACCCTCCGTGGAGCGTTGGCCTTTTGGTCACAAACCTCATCTGAAGGAGGAGCAGTACTCTTTTGCTGGGTTTTGCTTTTCTGGTGTAATTATAGGTGCCGCCGGGGTGATTGAGAATCTTTCCAGGGTTTACCGGTTGAAACTTGTATATATAGTTAATGTATTTGTGTCGACCTGATTTTTGGGTGAGTTTAGGTGTACTCTATACTATAATTATTCAAGCCAGCTAACGGCCGAACAATTGTTAATTTTCTTCGTATGATATACCCAGTTCTGGGTTTTTGCTCTCAGTTAACTAGAATGACTGTTTATATGTAAATCTCTTGCCTCTATTATATACATGAAGGTGTTGTTTGAAATATCGATTTTCTTCAATTATATTGATATAGAATGGTTTTAGCACTGGGTACTGTGGTTATGTTTTAACAGTTTTGCAATTAAATTAGATGGGTGCTTTGGTTCACTAAATCTCGTGTTCCGTTATTCCTTAGTTTACATCTTACCTACTAAGTCCAGCACGCTCTTCCGATTGCGGATAGAATTTCATTGCCTGGAATTTGATAGTTTGACCTCTTTCATGTTTTTTCCAATTTGCCACAGAGCCGGTATTCTATTTCAATTTTTTTTAAGGTTTACTATTAGACAGGTTTCTTCCTACATAGGGTTTTAACCGTAGTTGCTATGTCGGCTCCGGCAATTATATGAACCCTTAATCTTTTTTTAAGTTCTCATATTTATATGCTCTGCTACGTTACTGCAGCTCTACCTGAGTTTATTATTATCATTGTTCTGTAGTCATTACTACTGTAGTAGGAGAATACAACCTCGGTTTCCTGAGCCTTCTACTTTGGATTCTTTCGGCAACCCGAAACATTCCGCTGTTCCGAAAGATTCCTCGAAATATCATTCTGGAACTCGGCCCAAGGTATTTATCTAAACCCCTTTATGGGCTGCGGAATCCGTTCCTGACTCTCCCTATGATTCATTCAATACGAGGCAGGGGTTTTATGTCGTATTTCCTCCAGATTATGCCGCAAGTCCTTTAATCTTTTGGTAACTTACTAGCATGTCTTGAATTCTATTGTTCAGTTTCATGGATAATTCGCTTCGAGCAACTGTTTGCTTTATGCTGATAATTTAATTTCATAATTTACACTGTTCTTAGATAGGTTGCAAGGTCTTCTAAATAGGTGAAAACTTCTCACGGTTAATTCTAATGTATAGCACTTGATATTAAATAAGTAGACGGAGAAATAGCCATTTAATTCATTGCCACTCCTTTTATATTGCAATGATGTTATTGTTTTTTTTTATGTTTTAATTCTAACAGAATATGCTATACTCCAATGTTATTTAATCCACAGTCTGTACAACTTTTGTTATAATGAACAGAGTCATGCAATCTCATCTCAGATAATATCTATTGCTCATTTTTCTTTTCTACTTCTTTTAAAGAAAAAAGAAATATTTTACAGAATTCAGTTGTTTACCTGGTTCTTCGGATACTTAGTCTCTCTCTCAGAAATTGAGATTACCTGTTTCCAATTTCTTCTAATTTACCTCCCATCCACGAGATTCGTTCCTCAAGAACCTCCCCTCCCCTCCGTGCTTCTTGCAAGGACTACTGTCCGTCAACAAGTTGTTTGCACTCCATGCCCGGCTATCTGGTCCTCACCAGACTTAGCCAGCTTTTCCTTCTCCCTTCCCTGTCTGTCCTTACAGCACAGTGAACCCCCCTTTCCCGTCCTCTTCCCTTTTCCTCTGGAAACCCCTTCCAATTAGGGAAAGACGATTAGGGTTTGAGAAAAACTCCACAACTTTCTGGCCTTCCCTTTTTCTTGGGAAGTTCCAACTTCCAAGAAACATTACTAAAACAAAATAAGCAATATTATTAAATTCCAACTATTAATAATGTTTCAGTAATCTTTTATTTACCATATTAAAAATTAAATATTTACATCAGTTTCGAGTGTTACAGAAAAGCACCACAGATTTGTAGCCCTTTATAATTTTATTTACAACGGTTACAGTCCCAACAACTTGATTGGCTTACAAGCAAGAGGGAAAAGTAAATAGTAATTTCACAGATGTAACCAAAACAGAAAGATCTTAACCAGATTATACCAAAGGTCTGCTTCAATTATTTTCTTCAACTATAATGACATCCAACACTGAAATCAAAGTTCAAATGTCTATGCGAACCAGTGAAGTGTAGCAGTGGTATATTCTTTACAAGAGATTTATTCTATACGACGCCTCCATGGAATAGGGCACGCAGCTGACGAAACATGAGGAAAGGTTGCTTAACTATTCCGTTTGAACTTTGTTCTTGTGATGTTTGGATACCGGCATACTCGTACAATGAGTGCTTCCGCTCGACTGAGCGGCAGTAATAGTATCGAATATAATCTTCATGAATAAAATTCCTTAACAAACAGCGATCATGAGTTTGATCAATGAGTTCCACAGCTGGACCGATCTCTGCATCCAATCCAGGATCATAAGAAACCCCAGTGGACACCCTATCCCTGCGACTGTTTGTCGATGGTCGGTGTTCAACGCTGTTGTATCTCTCATTTGTTATAACCTTGTCTGCTGGGGTATTTAGATCAACATGAACTCAATCATTTTCCACAATAGATCTCCTAATTGGACAGGGGCCGCTGCTCATATATCATCACTCTATCATCTTATTCCGGAGGACGATCCCAAACAATCTAAGAGGATTATCTCGGATGAGATCATTGACACATTTTTCTCATGGGGGATTGACACATCTTTTCCATGGGCATATTTTAATGAATCTGCACAGGGATGGTTGTGGGAGCCGTTCTTTTTCTAAATAATAATCTATATCTCAAAATTAAAATTGTTCTGGGTAGTGGCATAAATAATTTTGTTGAACTTAGCTACCTCAAATATTTTTTTATATTTTTCTATAGAAAACAGTTACTTTCTTTCTTTCTTTATATAAAAGGAATGCAGACACTTACATATCTTTGGTGGCTCCAAAATACTCATAAATTGGTTCAACCAGTCACTTACTTTTTGTCTTTCTCTATAGAAAAGTGATGCAGACACTTACATATCTTTGGTGACTCCAAAATTGTTATAAATTTGTTCAACCAACAATCTACTTGTCAGGTGCACACACTGTGGAATTTCTTGGACTAAGTTCTACTATTAAAAACACAATTTATTCTATTTCTTGTCACCATATTTACAGCTTAAGAAACCTACTTTCTGATCAGCTTTCCAAGTAGACAATGATCCTTCCACGTGATAGTTGTCACTGGATAATTCAAGATTGGCTCAACCAGCGATCTACTTGTGAGGTTCACACACTGCGGCATCTCTTGCACCAAGTTCTACTATTAAAAGCACAATTTGATTCTGTTTCTTATCACCATATTTACAGCAACAGAAACCAACTTTCTGATTAGCTTTCCACGGAGGCAGCCATCCTTCCACGTGATCACTCGATAGTGATCACTGGATAATTCAAGATCAGGCACGCCTTCTATCAGTACCTTTTGAGGATCCAGGGCAGCTATACCCTATTTTTTTTTTTTGAGATCTTTTGTTTTGGATATGAGCCACTATTATGTCTATTTACTCAACTGTAACTTTTTCTGCATCTTATGTATATTTCTCAAAGTTACAGTCATGTAATAGACCTATTTATTATGTATGTGGCAAGGCCACCAAATTTTGATATATGCTTCCTATTGAAGAGCTACGGTATGTAATTTTCTATATTAATGAAAGGTACCCCTTTTTCTTGAGAGGCAAAAAGAATTCTAATTTCAATCCAATTTCCGTTAAAAACACTGAATTTGAAACACTTAATAAATTCAGTAGAACAGTATCAAGCCCTCACTGCATTATATATGTTACAAACACAAGATTAAGATCATGTATAAACTAGTAAGGGCTTAACAGGTATCTTTATGTCTATTACAAATTCTAGGAATGCTCTGAAATCTGATGGTTAAGACACAGGAAAAAGTTCAAGTCATTGACTTTTAACTGACCGTTCAGTTCTGGCTATTCACGGAATCTAAAATCTGATGGATAAGACACAGTTAGGAGAGGATTCAAACAACTGAGTTTTAACTTTTCCTAACTGTTCAATTCTGGGTATTCAAGAAATCTACAATAGACATAGATTCATAAAAACTATTTGAATTATGAATTAAGTAGCGATAGCGTCAAGAATGTAACTAGTTATATATATATATATATATATATATATATAACTGGAGACAAAGGGAAAATTTATTTCCAAAACAAACCGGACATTTTCTATATTTCTTGACCATGAAATGGACATGTCAAACCATTCTAAGATAGATGCGAAAGACAGATAGATGCGAAACACAGGAATCATACGAAAACCTTCAAGAATGTAATTAGTCATATATATATAGAACTGGAGACAAGGAAAATTTCTTTCCAAAGCAAACCGGACATCTTCTATATTTCTTGACCATGAAATGGACATGTCAAACTATTCTAAGATAAATGCGAAAGACAGGAATCATGCGAAAACCTTCATTCTATATTCATTACTGACACCAACAAATAGGATATTGCCAAAAACAATGTTATCTAACAAATTTGACTTTATAAATTTCTTAGAAACAATATATATTTGAAGTGTGAAAGCTTCTCCAATAGTCCAAAATGGCACCTGTGTGTACCCGAAATCAGTAGGTTCGACTGTCCAAATATTTAAATCTCTATAACCAGAAGGAAGCATTATCAAACCCAACGAGTCACCCCAATCCAGCTTTTGTCGTTCAGACACGACGAATGTCTTGCCGTAGCGCTGAAGATCTCTTGGATTAACAGCATACTTCTGTTTCTCCTCCGCTGGAAGCTGGAAAAACTCCCTTCCATCTCTCCTAACACCATCGAGTAACGAGTTTGGGTTACCATGATTCACAACCTACAGAAGACCCATTAAAATATGTAGCTTATTGGTTTTTTCAAAAACTGTCGACGATGACTATATAGCAGAAACTGATCAAATTATACCTGGAAGAAACTCCATTCTTCACAAGTGTGGGCAAGCTTTTTAATCTCTTGTTCTCTATACGCTCCTGCTGAAATCTTGGCCATGTCAATGATGGGGATGTTAAACTGATGATCAGACACGGCCGTTGGTGTTGGTATTTCTTCGCCTGCCGTTGGTGTTGGTATTTCTTCGCCTCTCCTGATGTATCTTTCTGGTATTGTTTCCTGCTGTTGTTTTGCGATTTCTTGTACGCTCTCGACTATAAGAACAGATTTACCCCAGTTGGGAATGCTCCTCTTACTCTAATCACTTGGAGCCATTCTTCTAACCCTTGTTCCACAAGAAAATTCAGGCTAACTCGATGACAAATATATAACGCATCGTGGCTGCGGGTAACATTGATAGAACCAGGAAACTATCAGAAGTATTTACAGATGGAAGGAACTTTTGTTAAACCAAAACCTGCTCCATCAGAATTATTGGCAAGGCCATCCTGAATAACAGGAATTTGCAATTCATGATACGAATGGGCGCAGTTTAACTATTCTCATTTTGGTTTTTGTAAATTTTTATTTGTCATTTTTTACACCCTGAAGATTTGTTCTTGATTTTGTTTTTCTCACAGTTTGCCGGCACCACTTACGCTCTTAAAGGCGACAACTGGGCCATAATTGCAGCAAGCACGCTCCCTGGGAAGATTACGGCCCGCCGCCCGACGGAGTTTATACAAAGGCCGACTCTCAAGCGCCACGGGCTCCACGAAAATCTGGCTGACGCATAACGATCCCCGATTTGATTTCATTGTCCGGTGGAAGTTCAAATTTGTAACAGGCTGTTTGGTTTCATTGTTGACCATAATTAAAAATTTAAAGTGTTGCTTCACCTTTTATTGAGTCTTCAGGTAAAGAATTTTTCATCAAACATAAAATAATGTGGATTGTTCGCTGAAAGTGTCTGAAGATTTTCTATTGTCTCGCTTTATAAAGGTTTCAATAATTTTGTCCACTGAGATGTTCGCCGTATTAAAATGTTCATAAACATAAGAGGCAGAAACACTCGAAACACTCGAGCTGGAAAACATGTCTTCATAAAAAGTGCCACCTAAAAGTGAGTATATGCTGCTTTTTCAGACACCTCTTCGATGTAATTTATATTTGTTTGGTTTCTTTTTGGAAGTGGACATGTAATTTATATTTGTTTCTGTTTTATTATAAGTTTTTAGGGATTATGTATGGGTTATTGGTTTATTATGTATTAATTTAATCAAATATTGGAGAAATATTTTTTAATTTAACAAAGTGTAACTTTTAAA
>APFE030495091.1:31952-49810 GCA_000404065.3 Pinus taeda | reverse complement strand
ATCATATTTTTTTAATTTATTTTATAATTTAAATTCTATATATAAAACCATATACTATTTCCTCCACCTCGTTAAACATACTCCTTGCTTTAGTGCCCAAGAAAGTATTCTTCACTGAGAAATGCACTGTGGAACATGGTTCTTGGTTTGCGCTTTTTGACTTTTTGTTTCCTATTTATAATATGGGACTACCTTTTGCAAGCTTTATTGTGTGTGGCCTTCAATTTTTGTTTCCTATTTATAATATGGGGACTACCTTTTGCAAGCTTTATTGTGTGTGGCCTTCAAACTCAATTTTCTTGCGCACATTTTGTAACTTTATTCTATTTTATTGCCTTGCTCACACTAAGTAACCATCAATATTCTCTACAACTTTTGGCTTGCCTTGCTCACACTAAGTAACCATCAATATTCTCTACAACTTTTGGCTTGTTCTGTCGATGAACCACATTGGTTGGTTCGAAATGCGTTGACAAATGAAATTTCTCGTGATTTATACTGAAAAATCTCTGATAAACTTTTGACTTCTTTTAAAGGTATCTATCAAAGCATTAATTTGATTAATATAGCTAAAAAAAATTAATTTAGGTTTTTTTTTTTCCAAAAATGTAGAATAAAGAAAGCTTAAATTTTGTTTTTATAAAAAAATTTCCACAGATCTTTTCGTACTAGAATTTCTATAACTTTCCATGCAACATTGAGGCCATTGCAGAATTGTTTTAGAATACTCTCAATATTTTCTATTATTCGATATTGATGAGAAAGTTAAAAAGAACGCCTGTACTTTCATAGTTTCGGTGAACAGTTGGGCAGCTAAAAGGCCAGTCTTTCTTTCGGAAATATCTTTTCAACTATGATTCTTCAAATCTTTAATAGTCTTCATTCCTGGGAACCATGGAAACGCTGCCCGATTTCTTCCAATTAAATTTAAAGGCAAAACAGGGACAGGTTTGAACAATCGTATTTTTAATATTTTGAACGCCAAATTTAATTATATACTTCCGGAGCTTTCGTATCTGTTCCTACCTCGTTTCACATCATTAGTTTCCTTTTAACAACTGATATGACCGGTCTCCTCGCGTCTTTTTTTTAATTTTAAATTTTTTATTTGACTAGTTGAAAAGGAATTTTTTGTAATTGATTTTTTTTTTAAATATAAACCATGAATGTTTTTATTTTTTATTTTGTTTTAAATTCTAAAATTTTTAAAATTATAGAAATTAATTTAGATTTCCAAAATATTTTAGAATCTGCAATTCATTGGAATAGTTTCTAAAGTTGTTTTCTAATTTAGCCTACATTAAGTTGTTGCAAAGTTTAGAGTATTCTAGAAATGTATAAGGTATAAATCAATATTTTCAAAATATGTACGAATGTGTAATCACTCTAATTTATAATTGTTTTTTGGAGAATAAAAACCATTTCACCAATGCAATGTCATTGTGCCACACCAGGAGCATGTCTTGTCTATGATCATTGTGCCACACCAGGAGCATGTCTTGTCTATGATCATTGTGCCACACCAGGAGCATGTCTTGTCTATGATACCCAGTGGTGGAGCTTTTAAAGATATTATAACGGAAGATGCTAAAATTTCCCCTTTCCTTACAAGAAGCACATCTTATTGGGGCTTACCATTTTCTTTTATGAACATGCAAAAGAAGTTCCATAGCTTCAAACCCATTGAAGCCATGAATCTTTTCTATCTACCTTGTAAAACTTAAGTCGTCACATATTGTTTTGTTTCACTTCATTTAATCATTTTGTACTTCCACTTATGATTCAAGCTATATTTTCTTTGAAAAGACTTTTTTTTTGTTCTAAAATTTTGATAGTGAAATATGTTTTTCTGCCGTGAAGTAGCACCACCACACAAATAGTCCTGCCTTCATCAGGAGGAGGGAAGTAGGAAAGACAAAGGGAAGCCACTACGTTAATTATTCATCTTGGGTTAGTGTTCATCTAGGGTGGGGTTGCAAGACACAAATGGCCTTCCCCACATCATGAGGAGGGAAGTAGGAAAGACAAAGGGAAGCCACTAAGTTAATTATTAATCTTGGGTTAATGTTAGGAAATATGGTTTCATTCTCTTCTTCACTATAAATATGATCCTACAAATATTGTCTCTAACCATTTACAATTGGTCAAGTACTCAATAGTTATCTTCACCAACAACCACCTTTTGATTATGTGTTTGTAAATTTTGACTCATTTGATCAAGTTATCTTGAGGGCTTTTTTTATGAATATGGAGGGAAAAAAATTGCAATATTTTAGGAAAGATACCTATAACTACTATCTCAAGAAAATAAGTGGAGTTTCTTCCTTTCCTCTTGCAAGGTTACAATTGTTGGAAGGAATAAGTGTGTAGGTAATCAATGTATCGAGATTGTTTCCACCATAACTTCTAATAGGGAAACATCACACTTAGATAGGCCAAGAAGGAATAGATAAAGTATCAGGTTAAGCAGAAATAAAGGTTAACTACAAAACACAGACCAATCAATCGCTAAGGAACAACTGTGAGGTAATATTCTTAAATAAAGAGTACTAATATACATTGCATCTCCTAAATAGATGAATCAATCTTATGATCCAGTGGATGTTGATCTTATTAAGACAAAGAAATTTAGAGAATCAATTCAAACTATAGAAACTATTCAAGAAATGTTTCAAGAAATTGCTAAAGAAACTAAGAAAAGTCCAGAGCCTTTAACTCAGGTAATTGAAACCATTTCTCCTCAAACAACTATCAATCGTGAAGTATTACAAACTTAAAAAGTTGCTTCAAAGGAGACAATTAAGGAGATATTACATATCCATGTTTCAAATATTGAGGAAATATAGGTAGTTTCTCAAGGGGTACCTACTACTCCTATTTCAACTAACATTCTAGACTTTTGTTCTATTTTCAAACCAACTTCTATGGAAACACCTTCAGAAATGAGTTTGCAAGCAATAAGATGGCCTAAAGAAAAATAAATTCAAACAAATTTATCCCTAGGGGCTTTCATCACATATAATCAAAGCACATTACAAGAATTTTCTCAAGAATTTGACGAAAGTAAAAACAAGATAAAGGAATTAGAGGCCCCAAGGAATAGCTCACTTGGTCGAGTTCTTGTTGTTAAGTTCCTCTCCTATCAGGAGGTCACAAGTTCAAATCTCCTCGATGCCCTTGGGGTTAGGCCTTGCTAGTTTGGCCAATGGGTAGATCCCTTTGGGTTGATCTACCTGGATTTTCCCGTGGATGTAGAGGATAAAGGAATTGGAAGCTAATTTAAAAAAAAAGAATATTATATGATGAAAAAGAGTGGAAATCTTATGTCATTGTCCTAAGATAAGGATTAGCAATAAATAAATGGAGGATAGCCATAGGTTGGAAAAGTCAGGTTTAGAAGAAAAGTAGAAGAGAAAGATATCTAAATTGGAAAACCAACGCTCCCAATCGGTTGAAACTTTGAAATAGCCTCAGAACGAAAAAATTAAAATTTTGAAAGAGGAAACATATGTAAACATGCAGACAATTACTATAGCATTCCAAGTACAAATGAAATCTCCTCAAGAAAAATTAAATCAAATTAAAAGTACATATGTGGACATTAATATTTTTAAAGTTCAAGATTTAGTTGTAAATGAGCAACTTAGAAAATTGGAATTAAAGGTTTTCAAGGGGTTGCGAAAAAATTACAATTTTTATCAAGAGTTAATTTCTTTTCTAATTAGATGTAATAAATAATTGAAAAAGATGAGGTATTGAGTAATCAACTTGGTAAAATTGTAGATTGGGAAAAATAATTGAGTCTTGAAAGCATAGAGAAATTATCCAAAAAGGATAAAAACTTAATGCAAGCTTCCTTAGATGAAAGAGGCTCTCAATGTAAAGTTATTAAGGAATGGATTATAGAAGTTATCGGTTGGTGGGATGTTGTATGGGATAGTGCATTGGATATTGTGGAGGAGTTTGAAATGCATCATCCTCAAGGACTCAGGGAGGCATTACTAGCAATAATTTCCCAACAAGCAGTGAAGAAAAAAGGACAACCAACAGTGATAAAATAAAAGAGATAAATTCCTAGTACTCATAAAATGTTCAAATATTTTTCGAGTTTCCATTTGAACAAATAAAAATAATCTCTAAATTCTCATCCAAATACAACTAGAAGAAGAGGTATAATGAAAGATGTATGGCTCAATTCTAAGTCAGTTTGAAGAGCTTCATGCATGTCCATCATTCACAATATCACAAGTCCTAATACATTAAAGATAACAAGAATGATATTACTCTCATTCAAACGATGGATGACTCAGAGCTAGAAGTTGCAATAATGGAGGAAGTCAAACCAAAAGGATTAAGTCAAACCAATGAGATATTATTTGTTTCTCTTTTTATGTAAGAAAATCCAAAGATTTCCTTTTTCGAGAAAAATAGATATTATATTATTTTTGTAATTTTAGGTATCTATACATCCCTTTACATTAGATTAAGGGTTGAAAAGCTTTGTACTCAATGATATTTATATTATAATCAAAAGTTGCAAACAATTTTTGAAGACCACTAGGATTTGATATGCCTTTGAACTCCATATTCAGAATACTATATGTCTTTCTAATTTGTTTAAAGATTTTTTTTTGTTTTGATTCAAGGCTTTCATTTGTACTTACTGAATATTTGAATTTTTTTTTTGTCTTTTCTTCTGAAATGATAAAGCGTAATGTTTTATTGAGTTTTATAAAGAAACTAAAAGTTATTATCAGTCTTTAAATGGATCAACATTTCTTTTCTGATATTCAAAAAATATAGCCTCGATGATTTTCTCTCGTTCATGAGATAGGTTTTATTTTTTGTAAAGTATATTAGTTTATTACATGCAAATAAATTTGGAAAAGAAATACACAATCATTAAGAACTCATTAGGAGCCCAAAATAGATTAGGAAAGTTTGTAATATTTTGATAATATAGTGCATATATTTTGTTATGTCATATATTTTCCCTTTTTTGTTTAATTTTATCATTTATTTTGGTTAGAATAACATAGGCAATTGGCCCTTTGATCTAGAGAGTATTTCCATCCTAAACGAATAGGGATTGAATTAGGTCCTTGATCAAGTAAATCTTCACTTGTTATAGGAGGAATTTTTCCGCCTGTCAACATTTCCCCATACTAAATTTGGGACATTAGCCTCTGTTTCCACACATATTTGATGTGGAAAAGTTGGAGCCATGAACTTGGGAATCAAGGGTTCATCCATAAGAAGTGGGGAATATTTAGAGCTTCCAACTTGCAAAAGTTCCGAACATAGAAATTAACTAATAAACCCTCCATCAAGGAATTTATTACATCCCCCATTATGCGAATATTTTCCACATGCTTGGACATTAAAACCTTCATGATGATATTGGTAGATCGAATGACAAAGTATGCATATTTTTTCTCTCTTTCTCATCCTTTTAAAGCAAGGTACAATGGTAGAAACATTTATCGAAACAATTCAAAATCTGCATTGAATACAAGTGATTATTGTGACAGAGATTTGACTTTCACTCGAAATTTTTGTTCTGAATTATTTTCTTGTCTGAGTACTCAATTGGCTCAACACTCATCTTGCAACCCTCATTATGATGGGAAAATTTATATTGTGAATAAAATTTTAGAGGGATACCTACATTGCTTTGCATTTGATAAATAGACACAATGGGTCAAATGGTTTCCCTTGACAAACAATAATTACAACACATCTTCCATACTTCATCAAAAAATTCACAATTTATGGCACTTTATGGAATTTATTCTCCATCCATCACATCTCCCTTTAAAGGGGGTATAAAATCTCAAATATAAAAGGACAACATACAACACCAACATTATTTTTTCAAACTATTAAAGGATAGTTTGGTTTTGACACAAAGTAGCATGAAACAACAAGTAGATCAACATTACAGTGAAAGGAGTTTGAAGCGGTGAAGTTGGTATTTATTATAACCATATAAATAGATGCCCCTCAAGCAAAAAAAAAGGACAATAAATTAGCACCAAGGTATTATGGCCTCTATAAGGTGTTTTGGAGGATTGGAAGTATCACTTACAAATTCAAGTTTCGTACATCCTCACATGTATATCTAGTCTTCCATGTTTCTTTCTTAAAGAAGGAAATCAATGACAAGTTTCGAGTCCATGCTATTGTACTATATATTAATGAATATTAGAAAATAATATTAGAACCAAAATCAAATTTTGAACCGAGTATTATGCAACTAAGAAATCAAGCAATTATTAAGTACCTCCTCAAATGGAAGAACCTACCAATGGAAAAAGATATTTCATGAGAAGATGAGTTGTTATGCATAAACACCTATAGATAGTCACGTATTTAGGAACATAGTTCTTTGAATGGTAGGGGCATCTTAAGCTTTATATAAGCCCCACATAACCATAAAACCCCTTATTAAGCCCTCGATATTGAGTCTTTGCATTTATATTGTTACATTGTTATGTAGGCTACAACCTCTCATGGTCTGATTTTATTATATTGTACCCTTTGTCTCCTATACACACACACACACACTAAGTAGCCTTATTCTTAGGATCATCAAATCTTGTCTTATACATTGGATTAATTATAAAAGGATGTTTCCCCTTCAAAGAGAACTGTAATTATTGGATTCTAATCATTTTTAAGGCACCAAGTTCATAACAAATTCTAGGTGTTTAACAAATTTTCATAATATTTGGTATTGTGTAATAACTAAATTTGTCTGAGAAAGATAACTTGATAATGCTACTATAATTTTTTATAATTGTCTAATTAGAAGTCTAGTCTACAAATTCTTCAATTTCATTTGCATCCAAATTCTCTAAAAAGTTTCCACTCCTTTAAAAGCCACCACAACTTCCAATTATTCTTAAAACCTAAGAAGGCTAGTTTAACAATTATATGAACTCCATCCTTGCATAGTCAAATCAATTTTGTGCATATGCTACATATAATATAATACATGTATTAAAATATAAAAAATAATGTGTAAATGATAAACCAAAATATCAAACAATACTATGAGTTTGATATCCATTTGGTGAATATAATGAAAAAATACTAATATTCCTCTCAAACAAATTCCCTAAAGACACTTTATTTAAATGCACTAAATACTTGACAATAGGATGAATTGAACACTAGCCAATGACTTGTTACACATAATTCCCATGTATATGTTAACGTTGCCTACATTTTTTGTTAAGTTGGGTTCTTACTACACGGTATCATCTACCTTTTCTATTGTGTTTTGTTCTATATGCATGATATTGCAAAATTCTCTCAATTATACTTATCAATTTCCTCATTCTTTAATTATATTTCTCTTCTTCTTCATCTTTGTTATGTTGTCTGTTGTCTGTAATCATATTTTCATCTACATCTTTCCATATTCCACATCTTGATTGTTAATTGATCCACACTATCCCTTTTGTTGTAATTTAGGCATAAGCTACAAAAATTAATATTTGTTTGCATACACTTTTCATTTTTTTCACTTCTTTTTATTTGCATACACTTTTCATTTTTTTCACTTCTTTTTATTTGCATACACTTTTCAATTTTTTCACTTCTTTTTATTTGTTGACACGCCTTGTTTTTTTAATTTGGTAATTTTTGGGTCCTTTGCGTGTATGTTTGAGTTTGAAAAAGTTATCCATTGGGGTTCATACCTCAATGGAGGTCAATTCCTTAATTGAGGAAAAACTTTATTGAATTCATGACATTATTCATGCCTTAATCAACGTCTTTTCAAATTACATTTTGAATTAATTTTTTATAAGAAATTTCTTGAATTATAATTCTAGGTTGAAATTCTTTCATACATTTCATATCCATATAATATGATCAACTTAATATCAATAAATTCATTATTGAATTATCTATTTTTTAATATCTTTTCATTTTCTCATCTCTCTTTTCATTTATATTTTAATTTACTTTGTTCTAAAACTATAGATAAAATATTTTTCCACCCTTATGAAGACTTCAACAAAAACTTCATGAAACATATGGGATTTCATTAAAGGTGTCATGGGATTTTGAGGAACCACCATGGTAAAACCAAAACCAAACTATTTCTCAAGCATAGATTACAAGTAAAACCTCATCAAGGTCAATAGATAAACATTGGAGAAAAGCGCTCAAGTTATTGTATTCTCCATCAAAGAAGTTATATTATCAAGGAATTTATTGTATCCTCCATTGTGTGATGAGCTTCCACATGCTTGGCCATTAAAACCTTCATGATGGATAGTGGTAGATCCAAATGACAAAGTATGGCATACTTTTCCCTCTTTCTTCATCCTTTTAAAGCAAAAATTACAATGGCAGAAGCATTTAGGACATAATTCTCAAAAGATATATGGAATACAATAAATTTATTATAAGTGACAAAAAATCCAACTTTCGCTGTAAATTTTGACTTAATTTATTTTCTTATTTGGCACTTCCAATTGGCTCACAACATCATCTTGTTCATCCTCAATATGATGGGAAATTGAGATTGTCCAATAAATGTTTAGGGATATTCTACATTTGCTTTGCATATAATAAATAGACGCAATTGATCAAATGGTTCCCCCTTAATAATAAAAAAAGTGTTGCGCACACATTCCATCCTACTTGGTCAAAAAATGCTGCAACTGTGTGGCCTTTATGGATATCATTCTTCCATCCATTCATATTAGCCTAAAAGGGGCTATAAAAGCTTAAACAGTATGGAAAACATATGACACCAAAAATATTTTTTCAAACTATTAAAGGACAGTTTGATTATGACACAAAATAGGATGAAACAACAAGTAGATCATCATCACAGTGGAAGTGCATTTGAAGTGGTGAATTGGATATTTGTGAGATTGTAACCATATAAACAAATGTCCCTTAAGAAAAAACTAGAAAAAACTAAGGACAATAATTTAACACCAAGTTATTATGGCCCCTATAAGGTGTTTTGGAGGATTGGAAGCATCACTTACAAATTGGAGTTGCTTCCATCCTCATGTGTATATTTAGTCTTCCATGTTTGTTGTTTAAAGAAGGTAATCAGTGACAAGGTACCAGTCCATGCTATTCTACCAGAGATTAATGAAGATTAGAAAATAATAGTAGAACCAAAATCAATATTGAAAAAAAGGACTAAGCAGCAAAGAAATCGAGAAATTATTAGTACTTCATAAAATGGAAGAACCTACCAATAGAAGAAGCGACATGGGAAGATGAGTTGTTCATGCAGAAACACCGGTATATAGTCATGTATTTAGGAGAACACTTATTTGAAATAAAACTCTATATAATCCCCACGTAACCATAAAACTCTTTATTAAGCCTTAGATATTGAGTATTTATGTTTATATTGTTATGTCGGCTAGAACCTCTCATGGTCTCATTTTATAATATTGTATCATTTGTATATATATATATATATAAACACTAAAGAGACCTAGCCTTAGGATCATCAAATCTTCTCCTATACATTGTATTAATTCTGACAAGAGGTTCCACTCTCTAATAATTATTGGTTTCTTATCATTTTTAAGGCACAATGTTCATAACAAATTTTAGGTGTTTAACAAATTTGTATAAGATTTGGTCCTAAGTAATAACTAATTTTGTCTAAAAAAACTTAATAATGTTACTAAATTTTTTATCCTTATCAAATGAGAAATCTAGTCTACAAATTCTTCAATTTCATTTGCATCCAAATTTTTAAAAAACTTTCTTGAACTCTAAAAGCCACTACAACTTCCAATTATCTTTTAAACTAATTTAACAATTAAATAAAATCCATAATGTAATTAATTTTATTATATTTTTATTTATATAAAATGATAAACCAAAATATTAAACAAGTAATATCCATCTGGTGAATATAATGAAACTTTACCAATATTCCTCTCAAACAATTTCCCTAAAAACTCTCTAATTAAACTCCCTAATGATTTCAAAATAAGATGACACACTTACATTGGATTGCTATGCATAATTACCATGTTTATGTTAACACTGCCTACATTTTTCTGTTAGATTGGGTTCTTACTAGATGACATCGTCTCCTCTCCTTTTTCTATTGGCTTTTGGCCTTCATGGTATTGCAAAATTCTTTCCATCATATTTATATTTATTATTTCTTCCTTCTTTGTTTATCTTTCTCTTCCGCTTCATCTTTGTTACGTTGTTTGCGATTATATTTTCTTGGCATCTTTCCTTATTCCACATCTTGATTGTTAAGTGGTCCATACTATCTCTTTTATTTTAATTTAAATTACCAAAATTAATTTTGGTTTCTCTACACTTCTATTTTTTTTCTCAAGTCTTCTTTCTTTTCTCTTTTCTTCTTTTTATTACTTTGTTTCTTTCTTTTCTATTTTATTATTTTATTTTATTTTATGGTTATTTTGGTTTATATTTGGAGTTTGAAAAAAAGTATCACTAGAGCTCAGGGCCAATCCTTTAATTGAAAAAAAATTGTCATTAAAACTTTGATTACAGTTTTTTCAAATAAGTAAATAAATAAATAAATAAATAAATAAACTAACTATATATATAGATATAAGATATATAAAATATTTCATCTATTTCAAAAATAATCAACTTAATACAACAAGATTGATAATTGGTTCCTCTATTTTCAATATGTTTTATTTTTTATTGTTTTTATTTTTTATTTTTTCCATTTATATTCTAATATACTTTGTTCTAGAATTGTGGATAAAAGATTTTTTCCACCCTCATGAAACATATGGGATTTCATGAAAGGTGCATGTGATTTCGAGGAACCACCGTAGCAACACCAAAACCAAGTACTTTTTTAAGCGTAAACTACGAGTAAAATCTTTTTTTTCCAATTAAAAATTAAAGGGTCGGCCATCAATGTAAATATGATCCCTGCCCGGATCTGTATCTAAAGTGTGTACGCTTTGAAACCCTAATAATATAACTTGTCAAGCTATAAACCAAATGTCACTTAAAAAAAATCTGAATACAGGCAAGTGAAGTGTGTGGTCGACTGACCGAATCTCGACCTTTGCTAGAACGCTTCTAAACAAGAAGGATTGTCTACGACTTTCACTGATTCCTTTTCAATGTTAGAAAAACCAGAGAAACCATCAAGGCAGTCCATAGTCCATAGTCCATATTTCTATCCAGGGTAGGGAGGGCTTTCAAATTCAATAAGAATGCTCTGAGCTATTGAACTCTGTTATTTCCATTGACCTTCCAACAGAGCAATGGATCAGTACCAGGTTCTGGAGAAATTGGGCGATGGCACGTACGGGATTGTGCGCAAGGCAATCAAACGCTCAAATAATGAGATTGTTGGCATTAAGAAAATGAAGACGAAGTATTGCTCCTGGGACGAATGTATAAATCTTCCTGAAGCGAAGTCTCTTCGAAAAATGAATCATCCTAATATTGTTAAGCTGAATGAGATTATCAAAGAAAATGATCAATTATACTTTGTGTTTAAGTACATGGATTGCAATTTGTACGAGTTAATGAAAGGTCGCAACAATCCTTTTACAGAATCTGAAGTGAGGAATTGGTGCTTCCAATTGTTTCAAGCGATTGCCTATATGCACCAACATGGGTATTTTCATCGCGATCTTAAACCCGAAAATTTGCTCACAAAGAAAGATGTTATCAAAATTGCAGATTTTGGTCAAGCACGAGAGATCTCCTCACAGCCACCATTTACAGATTATGTTGCAACACGTTGGTACCGTGCTCCAGAAGTTCTGCTCAAGTCGCCTTCCTATGGCTCCGCTGTTGATATGTGGGCAATGGGTGCTATCATGGCAGAACTTTTTACCCTTCGTCCTCTTTTCCCAGGATATAGTGAAGCAGATGAGATATACAAAATATGCAGTGTAATTGGTAGTCCTGATCAGAAAACTTGGTCACAAGGATTAAGGCTTGCAGCATCTATACAGTATCAATTTCCGCAGTTTCGTGACAATCATGTTTCGAGTCTGATACCATTGCAAGCCCTGAAGCAATTGATCTCATCACTTCGCTTTGTGCGTGGGATCCAAACAAGAGGCCAGCCGCAGCCGAATCGCTTACGCATCCATTTTTTCAGGCTCGGCTGTATATACCACCTCCTCTTAGATTGAGAGAACCGATCTTAAAGAATCAGTTTTCAGCTAATAAATGCAAGAGAGCAAAACCTAGGGGACAGAAAGCGGAGGTGAAAACATCCTGTCACGCCTCAGATGCAAAGGGAAATCATTCTTTATATGTGGCACCACAACGAAGTGTAGCTAGGAAAAGAAATCATCCTTTATATGTGGCACCACAACAAGAGTAGCTATGAAAAGACATTACAACTTTTCAACGTGTTGTAATGTTTTTTACAATTTATAATTTTCCCATGGTATTATTCTTTAATGTAGAGTATTTAAGTTTTAACAATTTATATCTTTTCTCCTGATATTATTAACTTTTGGTTTTTGCCACTATATTATTCTCTAAATAAGCCTTGAGAGATGGAAACGAGTTCCAATGGTTCCTGCGCTCCCTGGAGCTTTAGAAATGTATAAAAAGACACCAAAAAATATATTAATATATAAAAGAAATTATATATTTATTATTTATATATTTTAATTAATTTAATATTTAACTATTTTTGATTAATATTTAATTTTTATTATATATTAAATAAAAAAATATTTTTTTATTTTTATTTCTTTATTATATTAATAAATATTAATTTTTAATTATTTATTATTATAATTATATAATTAAATTTTTTTTTTTTTTATTATTTTATTTCTTATTATATAATTTTATCCTTTGATTAACCAGTTTCTGTTTTTCCAGTAAAGTTTCCTTTAAATTTTTAAAAATTCTCTTACACTCTAGCACTTCTATAAATTTTAAAGAAATCTCTAGCACTTCTACTCAAATCTGTTTCCCGTTTCCGTTTCCTGTAAATTTTAAAAAAATCTCTAACACTTCTACTCAAATTCCCATATTCCAAAAACTCAGGACAGCCATTATTAGAATTTGTGCGCGAGCGATAACCGCCATATCCTTTCCTATTTCGTCAGAGTTGTTTTGTACTGAAGAGTTTTGGTGTCAACAACAACATTCAATATATTAGATATCATTTTCAATATATTAGTGGAAAAAAGAGCATCACTAAATACTGTTGTTTTCTGATAGTCGTTATTTTCTATATTATATGGTTTTAAAAAAAATTATAATTTTCAACAACAAAAATCATATTTTTTTATTTTTGAATATCGGAAAGGGTTGGTCTGCTTCTCTTCATTTAACGTTGGAATGCAGTCATCGATAACTTCTGATAATGGTTATTTTCTATTTTTATATAAGTTAAAAACATATATTTATTTAAAAAAATTATCTTACTTTTTTATGTTTTCGGATGGTTTGTGCTTCTCTTCATTGATAACCATAACATGGAAAGTTCAGTAATTACTAAAACCAGTTATGGAACCTGCACTGCAATACCTTTCTTTATGTACTTTGTTGTGGTCGTCGGTTCTTTTGATCGACTAATCAACCTTCTATCAAGTAACGATAATTAATAATTACTAGCCTATTGCTCATTCATGAGCAAGGTTGTATTATAGGATCACTTTTGGATTTAGGTAAGTATATTATTTAGTTGTTAGTTTTGTTCATTAATGAGTTTATAGTTTGGTAAATATGCATTACCATCTAGTATTTATTAATGAGTTTATAGTCTCTTCAATATGCATCACTATCAAGAAACAACCACTATTATATATGTTAATAAACAAATGAAGGACTGTTTCAATAATATTACAAATTGGAATTTCAATTATAGATGTCTGATATTTCAGCAGCAAATAGTCAAATTCATGATTGTTTTCAAAAATATTACAAATTGGAATTTGTTGCTTAATATATCTAAAAAAATTAAGTCAGCCTATAGTAATTGGAAACGCGGTACTCAGAAATACACACAAAATTATATTTTTTTTAGTGCACATTTATTCAATTACACCAACTAATTCCAACATGGATATGGAAGTTGATGGATTCTATGGATCTGGAGAGGACAGTCATTCATTTTGGGCAGGATGATGGAAGCATGCATGGTATAGAGATGGGGCCCGCCCCCCCCTACGAAATAAGAAAGGGGTGTTGAGGCCCTTTTGAAAGGTGTGGCGTACTATGGTTACGCAACAAACAAATCTGCTCCGCCAAACAACCCCACTCAGCAGAGCGGGAAAGATACAATGCTGTTCTCTCGCCATATAGGTATCCAGAGAAGTGCTCTAGTACTGGCCCTTTCGAATAGCACGAATACGGGGCTTGACACCTTCTCCCCTGGAGAAGTGCTCTCTTACTGCCTCACCCTAATAGTAGCAATTCAGAGGTGTGTGTGTGATCGCCATATAGCATACTCCCTAGCCTAGATGAGTGCTTTCTTATTACCTCTTCCCAATAGCACCAAACCAGGGAGGATATAAAGCCCACTACACTAGAGGAAGGAGAGAGTGGGTGACTGGGTTGGTGACTGGGTGACTGGGTTTTTGTTCCACAAGAGACCTATATTTTGACCCTTTCCTAACCCTAACCCTAACACTAACACTAGCTCCAGCCCTAACACCTTCACTTCCCCAAACCCTCCACCTCCAGCACGTCATTCACCTAGCCCCAGCCCTCAACCTCCTTCTTGTCGTCCTCCACGATGGTGCCACTATCACAAGATCCAAACACATGATGCTGTCGAATGTTTCTTCTTACAACGACAAGCCACATCCAGAACCTTCTATTCTGATGAGAAAACCAGTGACTTTGTCACAGCCCCTTCCTCTCCTGAACCTTATCCTCTTGCTAAAAGAGTCTATCTTCCCAACCCTACTACCACCGACCCCTCTTGACTGTTGATGACAAATGCCAATTTTCCCTCAGTTGCAGCACTCCTTTTCACTCACAACTGCCAAATGAAGGACCAATTAGCTACTATGATCCTTGACAAAGTAAGCCAAAAGAACCTCATCTCTCAGACCTTCGTCAATCTTAAGCAATGTACTTAAGGCTTGGGACAACTAGGCCTGCTTTCTGTATTGAATGAATGAGCCATTCCTTCGAATGAAGGAGTCATGCGGAACTCGATAGCCAGCCACCAGCTAAATAAGAACTGCCGGGCTGATGTGTGGATGGATGAGTGCCCTTCAGCAAGGGGACATCCTGCAATTACACCAACTAATTCCAACATGGATATGGAAGTTGATATATTCTCTCAACAAAATTCTAAACTTAGCATCTAAGCATTATCTCCGAGTCCTTATCTTAATGCTTACATGCCAAAATACACATTACAATTACAACAACATTGGTCATTGATTGACTAGTCTTCATGAGCACTTACATCCACTTTAGAATTTTCTAGACAATGCTTTTTCTTCACGGCTACAACTTTGAGTTACCACTTGACCTTCATTTAAAACACAATTTCCTTTGACCAACTTCCACAAACTTTGTAGAATTGAGGCTCTCGATATTGAACCACTCTATGAACTAACTACCATCTATCAAAATGTTGCGAACTACAATTTTGACATTTGACCATAGTTGACAAACTTTGCAGTTGACTTTTTTGACCTCCCAAAAGACAATCTTGGTATCGAACCACTCTATGAACTAACTACGGTCTATCAAAATGTTGTGAACTACAATTTTGACATTTATATAGGTAAGTTGTTTGGTATTGAGTGTATTTAGTAGTAATTATACCACTGACATTTCTTTACATACATATTTACATACTCACAAAAATAACATATAATTGATGTTTTGAATCACAGAAGAACAACAAAACCTATCAACATATAATAGATTAAACATGACTAAATCAAATCAACAAACTAAACTCAATAGAATTTTGTAAAAATTGGTTGAAATTGAACATTGAAGAATGAGCTTTCAAGAGGTGAGACTAAATTAATGTTCATTTAACTTAGTTATTGAAATGGCATTTATCAAAATTAAAGTTTTTTTTTTTTTTGAAATACACCAAAATGAAAATTGTAATAATCTAATATAAAAAAAATTATTTTATCTTAATCGGTAGTATAGAAGATTTTCAAAGAATTTTAGTTTCTCTTTATATAATATTATAGAAAGGAAAATGGCTTAGGAAGAAAACACCTAGAGTGGATAGTATAGCTATTGACTTTGGTATTTACACAACAAAATGGCAAGGGAAAACATACAATAATGGGTATTTGAAAAATTCCTAAACAATTAAAAAAATGCACATACTAATATGGATAAGCAACCATTTTCACATATGATAGAATTTGTAAATTTTTAATTCAGATTTTAAAACAAGAGTTAAAATGTATAAGATCTAAATTGAATTGTAATACATAATCAAGGTGAGGTTTCAAGTTAAATTTCAACAAGGATATGGGTTTTAGAAGGTTTTTATTTTGTAAGGTGGTTACAATTCAAAATTAATAATAGTAAAGAGAAGACAAAGAATTCCAAGTATATTAATATTGTTGTGATTTAGACAGTCTTATTAGACAATGATTTTGAAAATCTACACAATCAAAAATATTGAAAATCTATATAATAAAAAATACACGAGAAAACAAAACTTCAAAATTTCTAAGTCAAAACATAGAAAAAATTAATACTAACAACAAATGGAACTCATGACTCATGAAGTAAAAGGAATAAGCAACCCAACAAGTATAACCATCTACAAAAACATATTCATGATTTAGAATTAAACTTTAGTCTACTAACAAAAAGAAGAGAGAATTACACAAAAAAATCTACATAGATTTACCATTTAGGTTGAGTAAAAATGTAGAGTTCTTATAGATTTACCATTTAAGTTGAGTAAAAGTGTAGAGTCTTTTTTATTGACCATCATAGTTGTAGACCCT
Organism: Pinus taeda; assembly: GCA_000404065.3. Taxonomy (NCBI): domain Eukaryota; kingdom Viridiplantae; phylum Streptophyta; class Pinopsida; order Pinales; family Pinaceae; genus Pinus; species Pinus taeda. Next base: position 32,879 of record APFE030495091.1, on the reverse strand, counting down.
CTCGCTAAACCCAACTCCCTAAATCATATTTTTTAGTAGATATGTGCACCAATAAAGAATGTATTTAATACAAAAGAAAATGAATATAAATAATGTGCAGTGAGATAAAACTTACTTGTAGATCCTCACGTGAAATACAACTCTCTTAGATCATACTTGTTAGCCATCCTTATGCTAAATCAACTTTAGCACATACTTCCACACTTTCTCTTCTTCTAAGCCAATTTTCCTTCCCCGTCTACTCACTAATAGGGAATCCACTAATCGACAAAGTGGTAATCATGTTTAATGCATAGCGACTATAGAGAGAAAATATGAAAATGAATCCTCCAAATCTTGAGGGTTGTGAGGCCCATAAGTTTTAATAAGTTTTAATAACACCATTTGCGAGGCCCATAAGTATTAATAACACCATGAACTCAACTAAAATGTTAAAGTTCAAATAAACATAATCTCTCTTTTCCGGTTCTCAACCTTATTAATCAAAATTGTAATGTTGATAAATGCATAAAGACCAAAGAAATCTAACATGAAAAAAATCCCTTCCGATTTCGAAGATCGTGAGATTCCCTAAGTTCCAATAATTCCAAAAAACTAGGTCAAAATAAACATAATATTTATATATCATGATGACCAATAAAAGAGAATCACGTCTCTTTCCATGCTTTCAACAATATTCTGAAATAAGAAAATTAAAATTAACATGTAATCTCAATAACACCAAGCTTCCGAGAAGTTTATAGCAATATGTTAAAGCTTTCTCTAAATTGATTGAAAAAAACTTTTGGGTGAGAATATATGGCAAGAGTTAAGATGTATTTAGGAATTGAGAGAGATTGAAAATGATCTAATTTCTTTTTTTAAATTGGTTATGATTTACATCAATGGCATAGGTCAATAGGTCAATAACACATGGATCAATACGAT
>APFE030495091.1:0-20883 GCA_000404065.3 Pinus taeda | reverse complement strand
AAATTGAACCATAAGCATGCAGCTTGGGTTGAGTACTTGCAAAGTTTCACATTTGTACTAAAACACATTAGTGGGCAATCAAATAAGGTAGCAGATGCACTTAGTAGGAGAACATTGCTTTTACAGGAGAGCACGATGCAGATTTTAGGCTTTGAGCATCTAAAAGAGCTATATCTGACCGACACTGAGTTTATGGAGGCCTATGAGGCTTGCCAAAACCCGCTGTTATGAAATGACAGCAAGTGGCTAGACTATAATCTACAGGAAGGGTTGCTGTTTAAAGGGGGGCAGTTATGCATTCCCAACTGTTCTATGCGGGAAAATATCATACAGGAAAAACACAGTGGAGGCCTGGCAGGACACTTCGGAATTGACAAAACAATTGCTCAGGTACATCATTTCTATTTTTGGCCTAAGTTGCAGCGGGATGTGCAGAGGTATGTGACTAGGTGTAAAATTTGTCAATTGGCAAAAGGTCACAGTCAGAACACTGGACTTTATATGCCATTGCCCATTCCTAGTCGACCATGGGATTCGGTTAGTATGGACTTTGTGCTGGGTTTGCCGAAGACACAACGAGGCTTTGATTCAGTAATGGTTGTAGTAGACCGATTTTCGAAGATGACACACTTTATACCATGCAGGAAAACCAGCGATGCTACTTACATAGCACATCTTTTCTTTACAGAGATTGTGCGGTTGCATGGACTTCCGCGATCCATTATCTCTGACAGAGATGTAAAGTTCACTGGTCATTTTTGGAGGACTCTGTGGAAAAAGTTAAATACTCAGTTGCAGTTCAGCTCCGCTTATCATCTGCAGACGGACGGACAGACGGAGGTAGTAAACCAAAGTCTGGGAAATTTGCTGAGAAGTCTAACAGGTGAAAATTCCCGAACTTGGGATCATGTACTAGCGCAGGCGGAATTCACATACAACGATTCCCCTAACCGTAGCACAGGATACAGTCCGTTCCAGATTCTGTACGACATGCACCCGCGAGGAGTACATGAGTTACGAGACTTGGGGAAACTTGAGAAATGGAGTGCTGATGGGGAAGATTTCGCCCAAGCTATGAGTAAATTGCATGAACAGGTTAAACTGAAGTTACAGGACAACAGTCAGAAGTACAAGCAGCGAGCTGATACAAAACGTCGGGAAGTTCAGTTCAATGTTGGGGACGAATTCCTTGCATACTTACGTAAGGAACGATTTCCAAAACGAGAGTACAGCAAGCTGAAATTCAAGAAAATCGGCCCCTGCAAGATCATTCGCAAATTTTCTGCGAACGCCTATGAGTTATAGTTGCCGCCAGGGATTGGTATTTCCCCTATTTTTAACGTGGCAGATCTGTTTCCTTATGTCGCAGGTTCAGCAGATGGTACGGTAGCAGAGCCACTGCGGGACACCAAACGTGAAGGAGATTCATGGACGAGACAGATGCCGATGGCACCACCCGTTGAGATCGAGGGAATTCTAGACACACAGGTAGCTAAGCACACACGCAGGAAGGAATATTTGTTGTACTTAGTAAAGTGGAAGAACCGTCCAATAGAGGACAGTTCATGGCTTAATGCGACACAAATACAGAAAGCAGGCTATTCTGTCGACGACCTCATGGAACGGAGCCATGACTTTTTGCCACCCCGGGAGCCTGATGCAGGAGCATCCAACTCTGAGGAGACAGAATGAGGTGGACAGTCTCAGAGAAAGACCAGAACACACAGTCACTTACGTATAACTGGACAGGTGTCAAAAACCTTGTCGGTTATTTTATTTCATTTACTTGGTTTATTTTCTTTTTAGAATGTTGGTAGGATTCAGTTAATTAAAATCATGCACTGATTCTGTTTTGTTTAGGAATTAGGAACAGAAGAATAAATGTTAGTTAGTTAAGCTTCTTTAAAAACATTTTATTAGTTATGGACAGTTAGATAAACAGTTGCCCAATCTGTTGGGGCAGTTCCACTGATAAAGAACAGTTATGTTTCTAGAGTTTAAAGGCAGCAAGAGTATGATTGTAAAAGGTTCCTCTGAAAAAGAAACGAGAGATATACAGTCATCCCAAAAATAAATAAGTTATCTTTATTTTCATTATTCTATCATCACTGTACGAATTGATTTCTACATCATATTGTTATTCTTTTGTAACAAATTAAATTTGAAGTGCAAGACTGACAGAACTCGTAAAAGGAGCAGACACGGTAGTCATACAAATTCCTGACAGAGAATACGAAGCATGCGCGCACAGGCGACCCTTAGACCGTGGTCACAAAATAGCAGATGGGTGTTGTTCTAATCATTTCCAGACAACAAGTTCAAATAATTGTACAGACAGTCAAACCCTACAGGTAATTCGAAAACCCTCTAACAAATTATGAGCAGAATAATTATTCGAAAGAAACCCATATACATATATTTTCTTGTGCCATTGTATTAATTAGTGTGAATAAGCATACGCAGTCCCGAGCATTACAGAACAATAATACCATAACAGAACAGGACTTAAGAAACCAGAGCATCGAGCTCGCATTTTCGCACAGGCGAATCATAATTAAAGACAGAGCCCAAATACATTATGAAGACAGAGTAAACAGGAATTTGAAGTTATTAAATAGCAAGATACAGGATAAGGAGTTCTCAACAGCGAGTACCCATTTCAAAAAAAAATAACCCAACAAATATGTACAAGACGAGGGTTTGATACCCCAAGGACCCAGTTCATAGAACAGGGGTTCCTCTAATCGGAGAGCGATATTACAGGGACAAAGAACCGAAACAGAGAACCAGAGTTTAGGACCCAAGAGGGTCGCACCTTCAACCAAAAGACTTAACTAATCTACTGTTCAAACGACAGACCCGAAACAATAGCAACATTACAGAACCGAATGTGGAAGGGTCCTACCCGGAAGGAAGGACCGGAGAGAGCACACGACGGCCGAGACCATGGAAGGGCATTGAACCTCGCACCCCGACTGTAATGACCACCTGCAGACAAAGGGAAGTGAATTAGCCAAAGCACAGACATATATAACTATTTGAAAACAAGAAATTGAACCAAGTTAAGGTATAGAGCTCACCTGGAGCCGAGGAGGCCAAATCGAGGATACAGACCATCGTCAAGACCTGAAGACCCGTAGCAACAGGCGTTAGAAGCAGCGAGATAAAGAATCAAAGAGTCTAGCAGAGAACACATAGTTACCTTGACGACGAGGCGGAGTATGGTGGATTGAAGGGGAAACCTGTCAAAAAGCAAGTTGAACAGTTAACTGAACAGAGTTGACGGAGATAATCAACGAAATCTGTCTGATAAACAATAAAATGAGTCTACAAACACGTAGAGCCGAGGGTGCCTTCGCAGGGTAAGAAAACCCACCTCCATAACCAGAAAATACCCATCGAAACTCAAGTTCGCCATCAGAACGGCCGAGGGACGAAACCCTCACAGAACAGAGCATGGCAATGATGAAAAGCGAAAAGTGAGAAATGGACAGCGTTGACACCAGTTCGAGGGTCATATAGGAGGAAATCGACAGGTGGAGGTAAGGGACCGTGAGAACCGGTTGAAACCCTAAAACAGAAACCGATAAATGTACCAACTGCGTTTAAGTCAACCATCAATATATCTAGGATGTGGGTCATATCAAATAGGAGATATTTCATCTTTGGCGGGAGGCCATCACATGGACCTCCGCACCCCTTCGTTGAAATGACACTTAATTGGTCATTTATTGTAGACTTAGTTTGTAACAACGTTTTCATCTCAGCGTTAATATTTTTAGCACTCACAAAATTTTAGAAAAAATTCACTTTCCGAACACATTAAAATTGTTGCACAGTGAAAGGGTTTTTAACTTTCAATCTATTTACTATGATTTTTGTTTTCCCATTTTCAAATTTATGAGAAAATTACTAGTTTATTGAAGAATACTATGATTTTTGTTTTCCAATTTTCAAATTTATGAGAAAATTACTAGTTTATTGAAGAATTTTACCTCATCAAATTAGTAAATCCCCACATCTTTTTTTAAATTCTTTTTTTTGTTTTCAATTTGCATATCTTTTCAATTCTAATTTATTATTAGTAAGAGAGGAATGGGAAGAAAATGGAAAACACAATATACAAAACCTGCAGTAAAAAAATATTATAAAAAATATTAAAATGAAGATGGAAATGATAGAGGTTCAAATGTGAAAGGGAAAAAATCCCAAGTAAGCTTTCTTGTCAGACATGATGTTCTAAGCACATAATGCAGACATTGTATCTTGGGAAGAGATAATTGATTTATTTGAAAATAGGGAATGGAAGGGTTTAGACGAAGACTCGTTTCTAAACTCTAACTATTATGAAGCAATTAGAAAGATGGAGCTACATAAAATTGCCACTAGAAAAACCATGTTCTTGTATTATGACATGGTGGGTTGGATTATCTCACAAGTTTATATTCATCCCTCTTCAATAGTTGACCATGCAAAAAAAAATATTTCTTGTTAGAAATCTAAGGTCTCAGAGTCAATTTATAGACCTAATCCTCCAAATGTTTTCTCAACAATGGATTATTTGTTTTGTTTTGAGAACTTTGTGCTTAAAAGAAATAATAAGGATCTCACTACAAATATAAAAATTGGCTAGATGATCAAGAGGGTTTCAAGATGAAATCAGTGAAGCTATATCCAATGGGTCAGTTTAAGAAAGCTTAAAATAATCAAATTATTTTCAAGACTTTATGGTGAATAAAACCTTGATCATAGAAAATTTAAGTGGGTTACTCTAATTTATGGTATTTTGAAAAAATCCCAGAGTTTCTATTGGGAGATAGTTTGTCCCAAAACCTAAATGAAGCAATCAAACTTTCTCAATTTTCCCCTCCAAGATTTCGACAAGGGTTTTTCAATCGAGCATATATTATAAATATTGCAATAGAATCTATACCTTTTCCTTTAATGGAATGGAGTTATTCTCCTAGTCACCACAAAACTATTCAACATTTTTGTTCCATTTTGTGGGAGATTTTGTATAGAAAACCTTTAATTATATCTGCAACAATATTATTATTTATTTTAACGAAATTCTATTTGGAAAAGTTCCATCGAGAGTCAGTAAAGAAGCCCAATCTACATTGTAGAAAGTTCGAGAATCATTTGTTGAGGAGAAGTTTTCCTATATTAGAGTTTATGGCTATGAGGTAGGTCCACATGTCCTTCCTAGGTATATTCCAAATATGTTTTCTATAAGAGAAATAGAAAATAAAACAATGCTTATTGGAACTACCATATTTTTACACAAAAATTCAAAGAAGTTATGGCCTTCTTTAACCATTAAAATTGACTAGTTGATTTTAAAGGCTAGGGGACATGTTGTGGTTAAGAAAAATGGTTTACAGGAAATATGGTTTCATTCTCTTCTTCACTATAAATATGATCCTACAAATATTGTCTCTAACCATTTACAATTGGTCAAGTACTCAAATAGTTATCTTCACCAACAAACACCTTTTGATTATGTGTTTGTAAATTTTGACTCATTTGATCAAGTTATCTCGAGTGATTTTTTTATGAATATGGAGGGAAAAAAATTGCAATATTTTAGGAAATATACCTATAACTACTATCTCAAGAAAATAAGTGGAGTTTCTTCCTTTCCTCTTGCAAGGTTACAATTGTTGGAAGGAATACGTGTGTAGGTAATCAATGTATCGAGATTGTTTCCACCATAACTTCTAATAGGGAAACATCACACTTAGATAGGCCAAGAAGGAATAGATAAAGTATCCGGTTAAGCAAAAATAATAGAGTAACCACAAAACACAGACCAGTCAATCGCTAAGGAACAACTGTGAGGTAATATTATTAAATAAAGAGTACTAATATACATTGCATCTCCTAAATAGATGAATCAATCTTATGATCCAGTGGATGTTGATCTTATTAAGACAAAGAAATTTAAAGAATCAATTCAAACTATTCAAGAAATGTTTCAAGAAATTGCTAAAGAAACTAAGAAAAGTCCAGAGCCTTTAACTCAGGTAATTGAAACCATTTCTCCTCAAACAACTATCAATTGTGAAGTATTACAAACTTAAAAAGTTGTTTCAAAGGAGACAATTAAGGAGATATTACATATCCATGTTTCAAATATTGAGGAAATATAGGTAGTTTCTCAAGGGGTACCTACTATTCCTATTTCAACTAACATTCTAGACTTTTGTTCTATTTTCAAACCAATTTCTATGGAAACACCTTCAAAAATGAGTTTGCAAGCAATAAGATGGCCTAAAGAAAAATAAAATTTATCCCTAGGGGATTTCATCACATATAATCAAAGCACATTACAAGAATTTTCTGAAGAATTTGATGAAAGTAAAAACAAGATAAAGGAATTAGAGGCCCCAAGGGATAGCTCAGTTGGTCGAGTTCTTGTTTTTAAGTACCTCTCTTATCAGGAGGTCGCAAGTTCAAATCTCCTCGATGCCCTTGGGGTTAGGCCTTGCTAGTTTAGCCAATGGGTAGATCCCTTCGGGTTGATCTACCTGGATTTTCCCGTGGATGTAGAGGATAAATGAATTGGAAGCTAATTAAAAAAAAAGAATATTATATGATGAAAAAGAGTGGAAATATTATGTCATTGTCCTAAGATAAGGATTAGCAATAAATAAATGGAGGATAGCCATAGGTTGGAAAAGTCAGGTTTAGAAGAAAAGTAGAAGAGAAAGATATCTAAATTGGAAAACCAACGCTCCCAACCGGTTGAAACTTTGAAATAGGCTCAGAAAGAAAAAATTAAAATTTTGAAAGAGGAAACATATGTAAACATGCAGACAATTACTATAGCATTCCAAGTACAAATGAAATCTCCTCAAGGAAAATTAAATCAAATTAAAAGTACATATGTGGACATTAATATTTTTAAAGTTCAAGATTTAGTTGTAAATGAGCAACTTAGAAAATTGGAATTAAAGGTTTTCAAGGGGTTGCGAAAAAATTACAATTTTTATCAAGAGTTAATTTCTTTTTCTAATTAGATGTAATAAATAATTGAAAAGGATGAGGTATTGAGTAATCAACTTGGTAAAATTGTAGATTGGGAAAAATATTTGAGTCTTGAAAGCATAGAGAAATTATCCAAAAAGGATAAAAACTTAATGCAAGCTTCCTTAGATGAAAGAGGCTCTCAATGTAAAGTTATTAAGGAATGGATTATAGAAGTTATCGGTTGGTGTGATGTTGTATGTGATAGTGCATTGGATATTGTCGATGATTTTGAAATGCCTCATCCTCAAGGACTCAAGGAGGCGTTACTAGCAAAAATTTCCGAACAAGTAGTGAAGAAAAAAGGACAACCAACAATGATAAAATAAAAGAGATGAATTCCTAGTACTCATAAAATGTTCAAATATTTTTCGAGTTTCCATTTGAACAAATAAAAATAATTTCTAAATTATCATCCAAATACAACTAGAAGAAGAGGTATAATGAAAGATGTATGGCTCAATTCTAAGTCAGTTTGAAGAGCTTCATGCATGTTCGTCATCCACAATATCACAAGTCCTAATACATTAAAGATAACAAGAATGATATTACTCTCATTCAAACGATGGATGGCTCATAGCTAGAAGTTGAAATAATGGAGGAGAGTTAGCAATCTACCTAGAAAACAAAAGGATTAAGTCAAATCAATGAGATATTACTTGTTTCTCTTTTTATGTAAGAAAATCCAAAGATTTCCTTTTTCGAGAAAAATAGATATTACATTATTTTTGTAATTTTAGGTATCTATACATCCCTTTACATTGGATTAAGGGTTGAAAAGCTTTGTACTCAATGATATTTATATTATAATCAAAAGTTGCAAACAATTTTTGAAGACCACTAGGATTTGATATGCCTTTGAACTCCATATTCAGAATACTATATGTCTTTCTAATTTGTTTAAAGAATTGTTTTTGTTTTGATTCAAGGCTTTCATTTGTACCTACTAAGTATTTGAATTTTTTTGTATTTTCTTCTGAAATGATAAAGCGTAATGTTTTATTGAGTTTTTTAAAGAAACTAAAAGTTATTATCAGTCTTTAAATGGATCAACATTTCTTTTCCAATATTCAAAAAATATAGCCTCGGTGATTTTCTCTCATTCATGAGATAGGTTTTATTTTTTGTAAAGTATATTAGTTTATTACATGCAAATAAATTTGGAAAAAAAATACACAATCATTAAGAACTCATTAGGAGGCCAAAATAGATTAGGAAAGTTTGTAATATTTTGATAATATAGTGCATATATTTTGTTATGTCATATATTTTCCCTTTTTTGTTTAATTTTATCATTTATTTAGGTTAGAATAACATAGCCAATTGGCCCTTTTATCTAGAGAGTATTTCCATCCTAAACGAATAGGGATTGAATTAGGTCCTTGATCAAGTAAATCTTCACTTGTTATAGGAGGAATTTTTCCACGTGTCAAAATTTCCCCATACTAAATTTGGGACATTAGCCTCTGTTTCCACACATATTTCATGTGGAAAAGTTGGAGCCATGAACTCGGGAATCAAGGGTTCATCCATAAGAAGTGAGGAATATTTAGAGCTTCCAACTTGCAAAAGTTCCCAACATGGAAATTAACTAATAAACCCTCCATCAAGGAATTTATTACATCCCCCATTATGCGAATATTTTCCACATGCTTGGACATTAAAACCTTCATGATGATATTGGTAGATCGAATGACTAAGTATGCATATTTTTTCTCTCTTTCTCATCCTTTTAAAGCAAGGTACAATGGTAGAAACATTTATCGAAACAATTCAAAATTTCCATTGAATACAAGTGATTATTGTGACAGAGATTTGACTTTCACTCGAAATTTTTGTTCTGAATTATTTTCTTGTCTAAGTACTCAATTGGCTCAGCACTCATCTTGCAACCCTCATTATGATGGGAAAATTTATATTGTGAATAAATTTTTAGAGGGATACCTACATTGCTTTGCATTTGATAAATAGACACAATGGGTCAAATGGTTTCCCTTGACAAAAAATAATTATAACACATCTTCCATACTTCATCAAAAAATTCACAATGTATGGCACTTTATGGAATTTAGTCTCCATCCATTAGATCTCCCGTTAAAGGGGTAATAAAATCTCAGATAGAAAAGGACAACATACAACACCAACATTATTTTTTCAAACTATTAAAGGAGAGTTTGGTTTTGACACAAAATAGCATGAAACAACAAGTAGATCAACATCACAGTGAAAGGAGTTTGAAGTGGTGAAGTGGGTATTTATTATAACCATATAAATGGATGCCTCTCAAGCAAAAAACAAGGAAAATAAATTAGCACCAAGGTATTATGGCCTCTATAAGGTGTTTTGGAGGATTGGAAGTATCACTTACAAATTCAAGTTTCGTACATCCTCACATGTATGTCTAGTCTTCCATGTTTCGTTCTTGAAGAAGGAAATCAGTGACAAGTTCCTAGTCCATGCTATTCTACTATATCTTAATGAATATTAGAAAATAATATTAGAACCAAAATCAAATTTTAAACCGAGTATTATGCAACTAAGAAATCAAGCAGTTATTAAGTACCTCCACAAATGGAAGAACCTACTAATGGAAAAAGCTATTTCATGAGAAGATGAGTTGTTCATGCATAAACACCTATAGATAGTCACGTAGTTAGGAACATAGTTCTTTGAATGGTAGGGGCGTCTTAAGCTTTATATAAGCCCCACATAACCATAAAACCCCTTATTAAGCCCTCGATATTGAGTCTTTACATTTATATTATTACATTGTTATGTAGGCTAGAACCTCTCATGGTCTCATTTTATTATATTGTACCCTTGGTCTCCTATACACACACACACACACACACTAAGTAGCCTTAGTCTTAGGATCATCAAATCTTGTCTTATACATTGGATTAATTATAAAAGGATGTTTCCCCTTCGAAGAGAACTGTAATTATTGGTTTCTAATCATTTTTAAGGCACAAGGTTCATAACAAATTCTAGGTGTTTAACAAATTTGCATAATATTTGGTATTGTGTAATAACTAAATTTGTCTCAAAAAGATAACTTGATAATGCTACTATAATTTTTTATAATTGTATAATTAGAAGTCTAGTCTACAAATTCTTCAATTTCATTTGCATCCAAATTCTCTAAAAATTTTCCACTCCTTTGAAAGCCACCACAACTTCCAATTATTCTTAAAACCTAAGAAGGCTAGTTTAACAATTATATGAACTTCATCCTTGCATAGTCAAATCAATTTTGTGCATATGCTACATATAATATAATACATGTATTAAAATATAAAAAATATTGTGTAAATGATAAACCAAAATATCAAACAATACTATGAGTTTGATATCCATTTGGTGAATATAATGAAAAAATACTAATATTCCTCTCAAACAAGTTCCCTAAAGACACTCTATTTAAATGCAATAAAGACTTGACAATAGGATGAATTGAACACTAGCCAATGACTTGTTACACATAATTCCCATGTATATGTTAACATTGCCTACATTTTTTGTTAAGTTGGGTTCTTACTACATGGTATCATCTACCTTTTCTATTGTGTTATGTTCTATATGCATGATATTGCAAAATTCTCTCAATTATACTTATCAATTTCCTCATTCTTTAATTATATTTCTCTTCTTCTTCATCTTTGTTATGTTGTCTGTTGTCTGTAATCATATTTTCATCTACATCTTTCCATATTCCACATCTTGATTGTTAATTGATCCACACTATCCCTTTTGTTGTAATTTAGGCATAAGCTACAAAAATTAATATTTGTTTGCATACACTTTTCATTTTTTTCACTTCTTTTGTTTTGTTGACACGCCTTGTTTTTTTACTTTGGTAATTTTTGGGTCCTTTGCGTGTATGTTTGAGTTTGAAAAAGTTATCCATTGGGGTTCATACCTCAATGGAGGTCAATTCCTTAATTGAGGAAAAAATTTATTGAATTCATGACATTGTTGATGCCTTAATCAACGTCTTTTCAAATACCATTTTGAATTAATTTTTTTTTTGAAATTTCTTGAATCATAATTCTAGGTTGAAATTCTTTCATATATTTCATATCCATATAATATGATCAACTTAATATGAATAAATTCATAATTGAATTATCTATTTTTTAATATCTTTTCATTTTCTCATCTCTCTTTTCATTTATATTTTAATTTACTTTGTTCTAAAATTATAGATAAAATATTTTTCCGCCCTTATGAAGACTTCAACAAAAACTTCATGAAACATATGGGATTTCATTAAAGGTGTCATGGGATTTCGAGGAACCACCATAGTAAAACCAAAACCAAACTATTTCTCAAGCATAAATTACAAGTAAAACCTCATCAAGGTCAATAGGAAAACATTGGGGAAAAACACTCAAGTTATTGTATTCCCAATCAAAGAAGTTATATTATAAAGGCATTTATTGCATCCTTCATTGTGTGATGAGCTTCCACTTGCTTGGCCATTAAAACCTTCATGATGATAGTGGTAGATCAAACGACAAAGTATGCATATTCTTTCTCTCTTTCTCATCCTTTTAAAGCAAAACACAATGGTAGAAGCATTTATGGACATATCTAAAAAGCTATATGGAATACAAATGATTACTATAAGTGACAAAAAATCCAACTTTCACTGTAAATTTTTGGACTTAATTATTTTCTTGTTTGGTTACTCAATTGGCTCACAACTCCTCTTGTCATCCTCAATATGATGGGAAAATTGAGATTGTGAATACATGTTTATAGGGATGTCTACATTGCTTTGCATATGATAAAGAGACTCAATTGATCAAATGGTTCCCCTTGATAAAAAAAAGTGTTGCAACACATCCATCCATACTTGATAAAAAATGCTGCAATGTGTGGCCTTTTATGGATATCATCTTCCATCCATCATATCAACCCTAAAAGGGGCTATAAAAGCTTAAACAGTAAAGGAAAACATATGACACCAAAAATATTTCTTCAAACTATTAAAGGATAGTTTGATATGACACAAAATAGGATGAAACAACAAGTAGATCATCATCACAGTGAAGGTGCATTTGAAGTGGTGAATTGGATATTTGTGAGATTGTAACCATATAAACAGATGTCCCTTAAGAAAAAAAATAAGGACAATAATTTAACACCAAGTTATTATGGCCCCTATAAGGTGTTTTGGAGGATTGGAAGCATCACTTAAAAATTGGAGTTGCTTCCATCCTCATGTGTATATCTAGTCTTCCATGTTTCTTGTTTAAAGAAGGTAATCAGTGACAAGGTACCAATCCATGCTATTCTACCAGAGATTAATGAAGATTAGAAAAATAATAGTAGAACGAAAATGAATATTGAAAATAAGGACTAAGCAGCAAAGAAATCAAGCAATTATTTAGTACTTCATAAAATGGAAGAACCTACCAATAGAAGAAGCGACATGGGAAGATGAGTTGTTCATGCAGAAACACATGTATATAGTCAGATATTTAGGAGAACACTTATTTGAAATAAAACTCTTTATAATCCTCACATAACCATAAAACCCCTTATTAAGCCTTAGATAATGAGTATTTATGTTTATATTGTTATGTCGGCTAGAATCTCTCATGGTCTCTCATTTTATAATATTGTATCATTTGTATATATATATATATATAAACACTAAAGAGACCTAGCCTTAGGATCATCAAATCTTCTCCTATACATTGTATTAATTCTGACAAGAGGTTCCACTCTCTAATAATTATTGGTTTCTTATCATTTTTAAGGCACAATGTTCATAACAAATTTTAGGTGTTTAACAAATTTGTATAAGATTTGGTCCTAAGTAATAACTAATTTTGTCTAAAAAAACTTAATAATGTTACTAAATTTTTTATCCTTATCAAATGAGAAATCTAGTCTACAAATTCTTCAATTTCATTTGCATCCAAATTTTTAAAAAACTTTCTTGAACTCTAAAAGCCACTACAACTTCCAATTATCTTTTAACTAATTTTACAATAAATAAAATCCATAATGTAATTAATTTTATATATTTTTATTTATATAAAATGATAAACCAAAATATTAAACAAGTAATATCCATCTGGTGAATATAATGAAACTTTACCAATATTCCTCTCAAACAATTTCCCTAAAAACTCTCTAATTAAACTCCCTAATGATTTCAAAATAAGATGACACACTTACATTGGATTGCTATGCATAATTACCATGTTTATGTTAACACTGCCTACATTTTTCTGTTAGATTGGGTTCTTACTAGATGACATCGTCTCCTCTCCTTTTTCTATTGGCTTTTGGCCTTCATGGTATTGCAAAATTCTTTCCATCATATTTATATTTATTATTTCTTCCTTCTTTGTTTATCTTTCTCTTCCGCTTCATCTTTGTTACGTTGTTTGCGATTATATTTTCTTGGCATCTTTCCTTATTCCACATCTTGATTGTTAAGTGGTCCATACTATCTCTTTTATTTTAATTTAAATTACCAAAATTAATTTTGGTTTCTCTACACTTCTATTTTTTTTCTCAAGTCTTCTTTCTTTTCTCTTTTCTTCTTTTTATTACTTTGTTTCTTTCTTTTCTCTTTATTATTTTATTTTAATTTATGGTTATTTTGGTTTATATTTGAGTTTGAAAAAAAGTATCAAGGGCAATCCTTTAATTGAAAAAATTGTCATTTAAACTTGATAAAGTTTTCATTTTTTTTTTGATAATAAATAATAAATAAATAAATAAATAAACTAACTATATATTATAGATATAGATATATAAAATATTTTCATTATTTCAACGATATCACTTAATAACCAAGATTGATAATTGGTTCCTCTTGGTTTTCAATATGTTTTTTTTTTTATTTTTTTTGTTTTTTTATTTTTTTCCATTTATATTCTAATATACTTTGTTCTAGAATTGTGGATAAAAGATTTTTTCCACCCTCATGAAACATATGGGATTTCATGAAAGGTGCATGTGATTTCGAGGAACCACCGTAGCAACACCAAAACCAAGTACTTTTTTAAGCGTAAACTACGAGTAAAATCTTTTTTTTCCAATTAAAAATTAAAGGGTCGGCCATCAATGTAAATATGATCCCTGCCCGGATCTGTATCTAAAGTGTGTACGCTTTGAAACCCTAATAATATAACTTGTCAAGCTATAAACCAAATGTCACTTAAAAAAAATCTGAATACAGGCAAGTGAAGTGTGTGGTCGACTGACCGAATCTCGACCTTTGCTAGAACGCTTCTAAACAAGAAGGATTGTCTACGACTTTCACTGATTCCTTTTCAATGTTAGAAAAACCAGAGAAACCATCAAGGCAGTCCATAGTCCATAGTCCATATTTCTATCCAGGGTAGGGAGGGCTTTCAAATTCAATAAGAATGCTCTGAGCTATTGAACTCTGTTATTTCCATTGACCTTCCAACAGAGCAATGGATCAGTACCAGGTTCTGGAGAAATTGGGCGATGGCACGTACGGGATTGTGCGCAAGGCAATCAAACGCTCAAATAATGAGATTGTTGGCATTAAGAAAATGAAGACGAAGTATTGCTCCTGGGACGAATGTATAAATCTTCCTGAAGCGAAGTCTCTTCGAAAAATGAATCATCCTAATATTGTTAAGCTGAATGAGATTATCAAAGAAAATGATCAATTATACTTTGTGTTTAAGTACATGGATTGCAATTTGTACGAGTTAATGAAAGGTCGCAACAATCCTTTTACAGAATCTGAAGTGAGGAATTGGTGCTTCCAATTGTTTCAAGCGATTGCCTATATGCACCAACATGGGTATTTTCATCGCGATCTTAAACCCGAAAATTTGCTCACAAAGAAAGATGTTATCAAAATTGCAGATTTTGGTCAAGCACGAGAGATCTCCTCACAGCCACCATTTACAGATTATGTTGCAACACGTTGGTACCGTGCTCCAGAAGTTCTGCTCAAGTCGCCTTCCTATGGCTCCGCTGTTGATATGTGGGCAATGGGTGCTATCATGGCAGAACTTTTTACCCTTCGTCCTCTTTTCCCAGGATATAGTGAAGCAGATGAGATATACAAAATATGCAGTGTAATTGGTAGTCCTGATCAGAAAACTTGGTCACAAGGATTAAGGCTTGCAGCATCTATACAGTATCAATTTCCGCAGTTTCGTGACAATCATGTTTCGAGTCTGATACCATTGCAAGCCCTGAAGCAATTGATCTCATCACTTCGCTTTGTGCGTGGGATCCAAACAAGAGGCCAGCCGCAGCCGAATCGCTTACGCATCCATTTTTTCAGGCTCGGCTGTATATACCACCTCCTCTTAGATTGAGAGAACCGATCTTAAAGAATCAGTTTTCAGCTAATAAATGCAAGAGAGCAAAACCTAGGGGACAGAAAGCGGAGGTGAAAACATCCTGTCACGCCTCAGATGCAAAGGGAAATCATTCTTTATATGTGGCACCACAACGAAGTGTAGCTAGGAAAAGAAATCATCCTTTATATGTGGCACCACAACAAGAGTAGCTATGAAAAGACATTACAACTTTTCAACGTGTTGTAATGTTTTTTACAATTTATAATTTTCCCATGGTATTATTCTTTAATGTAGAGTATTTAAGTTTTAACAATTTATATCTTTTCTCCTGATATTATTAACTTTTGGTTTTTGCCACTATATTATTCTCTAAATAAGCCTTGAGAGATGGAAACGAGTTCCAATGGTTCCTGCGCTCCCTGGAGCTTTAGAAATGTATAAAAAGACACCCAAAAATATATTAAATATAAAGAAATTATATATTTATTATTTATATATTAAATTATTTTATATTTAATATTTTGATTTAATATTAATTTAATTATTATATAAATAAAAAATATTTTTTTTATTTTTATTTCTTTATTTATAATATAAATTAATTTAATTATTAATATAATTATATAATTAAATTTTTTTTTTTTTTTTAATTTTATTTCTTTATTATATATATATCCCTTTGATTACAGTTTCTGTTTTTCCAGTAAAGTTTCCTTTAAATTTTTAAAAATTCTCTTACACTCTAGCACTTCTATAAATTTTAAAGAAATCTCTAGCACTTCTACTCAAATCTGTTTCCCGTTTCCGTTTCCTGTAAATTTTAAAAAAATCTCTAACACTTCTACTCAAATTCCCATATTCCAAAAACTCAGGACAGCCATTATTAGAATTTGTGCGCGAGCGATAACCGCCATATCCTTTCCTATTTCGTCAGAGTTGTTTTGTACTGAAGAGTTTTGGTGTCAACAACAACATTCAATATATTAGATATCATTTTCAATATATTAGTGGAAAAAAGAGCATCACTAAATACTGTTGTTTTCTGATAGTCGTTATTTTCTATATTATATGGTTTTAAAAAAAATTATAATTTTCAACAACAAAAATCATATTTTTTTATATTTCGAATATCCGGAAAGGGTGGTCTGCTTCTCTTATTTAACGTTGGAATTTTCAGTCATCGATAACTTCTGATAATGTTATTTTCTATTTTATATTAAGTTTAAAACATTAATATTTATTAAAAAAAATTATATTACTTTTTTATGTTTTCGGATGGTCTGCTTCTCTTCATTGATACCATAAACATGGAAAGTTCAGTAATTACTAAAACCAGTTATGGAACCTGCACTGCAATACCTTTCTTTATGTACTTTGTTGTGGTCGTCGGTTCTTTTGATCGACTAATCAACCTTCTATCAAGTAACGATAATTAATAATTACTAGCCTATTGCTCATTCATGAGCAAGGTTGTATTATAGGATCACTTTTGGATTTAGGTAAGTATATTATTTAGTTGTTAGTTTTGTTCATTAATGAGTTTATAGTTTGGTAAATATGCATTACCATCTAGTATTTATTAATGAGTTTATAGTCTCTTCAATATGCATCACTATCAAGAAACAACCACTATTATATATGTTAATAAACAAATGAAGGACTGTTTCAATAATATTACAAATTGGAATTTCAATTATAGATGTCTGATATTTCAGCAGCAAATAGTCAAATTCATGATTGTTTTCAAAAATATTACAAATTGGAATTTGTTGCTTAATATATCTAAAAAAATTAAGTCAGCCTATAGTAATTGGAAACGCGGTACTCAGAAATACACACAAAATTATATTTTTTTTAGTGCACATTTATTCAATTACACCAACTAATTCCAACATGGATATGGAAGTTGATGGATTCTATGGATCTGGAGAGGACAGTCATTCATTTTGGGCAGGATGATGGAAGCATGCATGGTATAGAGATGGGGCCCGGCCCCCCCTACGAAATAAGAAAGGGGTGTTGAGGCCCTTTTGAAAGGTGTGGCGTACTATGGTTACGCAACAAACAAATCTGCTCCGCCAAACAACCCCACTCAGCAGAGCGGGAAAGATACAATGCTGTTCTCTTGCCATATAGGTATCCAGAGAAGTGCTCTAGTACTGGCCCTTTCGAATAGCACGAATACGGGGCTTGACGCCTTCTCCCCTGGAGAAGTGCTCTCTTACTGCCTCACCCTAATAGTAGCAATTCAGGGGTGTGTGTGTGATCGCCATATAGCGTACTCCCTAGCCTAGATGAGTGCTTTCTTATTACCTCTTCCCAATAGCACCAAACCAGGGAGGATATAAAGCCCACTACACTAGAGGAAGGAGAGAGTGGGTGACTGGGTTGGTGACTGGGTGACTGGGTTTTTGTTCCACAAGAGACCTATATTTTGACCCTTTCCTAACCCTAACCCTAACACTAACACTAGCTCCAGCCCTAACACCTTCACTTCCCCAAACCCTCCACCTCCAGCACGTCATTCACCTAGCCCCAGCCCTCAACCTCCTTCTTGTCGTCCTCCACGATGGTGCCACTATCACAAGATCCAAACACATGATGCTGTCGAATGTTTCTTCTTACAACGACAAGCCACATCCAGAACCTTCTATTCTGATGAGAAAACCAGTGACTTTGTCACAGCCCCTTCCTCTCCTGAACCTTATCCTCTTGCTAAAAGAGTCTATCTTCCCAACCCTACTACCACCGACCCCTCTTGACTGTTGATGACAAATGCCAATTTTCCCTCAGTTGCAGCACTCCTTTTCACTCACAACTGCCAAATGAAGGACCAATTAGCTACTATGATCCTTGACAAAGTAAGCCAAAAGAACCTCATCTCTCAGACCTTCGTCAATCTTAAGCAATGTACTTAAGGCTTGGGACAACTAGGCCTGCTTTCTGTATTGAATGAATGAGCCATTCCTTCGAATGAAGGAGTCATGCGGAACTCGATAGCCAGCCACCAGCTAAATAAGAACTGCCGGGCTGATGTGTGGATGGATGAGTGCCCTTCAGCAAGGGGACATCCTGCAATTACACCAACTAATTCCAACATGGATATGGAAGTTGATATATTCTCTCAACAAAATTCTAAACTTAGCATCTAAGCATTATCTCCGAGTCCTTATCTTAATGCTTACATGCCAAAATACACATTACAATTACAACAACATTGGTCATTGATTGACTAGTCTTCATGAGCACTTACATCCACTTTAGAATTTTCTAGACAATGCTTTTTCTTCACGGCTACAACTTTGAGTTACCACTTGACCTTCATTTAAAACACAATTTCCTTTGACCAACTTCCACAAACTTTGTAGAATTGAGGCTCTCGATATTGAACCACTCTATGAACTAACTACCATCTATCAAAATGTTGCGAACTACAATTTTGACATTTGACCATAGTTGACAAACTTTGCAGTTGACTTTTTTGACCTCCCAAAAGACAATCTTGGTATCGAACCACTCTATGAACTAACTACGGTCTATCAAAATGTTGTGAACTACAATTTTGACATTTATATAGGTAAGTTGTTTGGTATTGAGTGTATTTAGTAGTAATTATACCACTGACATTTCTTTACATACATATTTACATACTCACAAAAATAACATATAATTGATGTTTTGAATCACAGAAGAACAACAAAACCTATCAACATATAATAGATTA
This sequence comes from Pinus taeda, assembly GCA_000404065.3. NCBI lineage: Eukaryota > Viridiplantae > Streptophyta > Pinopsida > Pinales > Pinaceae > Pinus > Pinus taeda. The sequence goes on along the minus strand of APFE030495091.1, from coordinate 1,815 downwards.
AACATGACTAAATCAAATCAACAAACTAAACTCAATAGAATTTTGTAAAAATTGGTTGAAATTGAACATTGAAGAATGAGCTTTCAAGAGGTGAGACTAAATTAATGTTCATTTAACTTAGTTATTGAAATGGCATTTATCAAAATTAAAGTTTTTTTTTTTTTTGAAATACACCAAAATGAAAATTGTAATAATCTAATATAAAAAAAATTATTTTATCTTAATCGGTAGTATAGAAGATTTTCAAAGAATTTTAGTTTCTCTTTATATAATATTATAGAAAGGAAAATGGCTTAGGAAGAAAACACCTAGAGTGGATAGTATAGCTATTGACTTTGGTATTTACACAACAAAATGGCAAGGGAAAACATACAATAATGGGTATTTGAAAAATTCCTAAACAATTAAAAAAATGCACATACTAATATGGATAAGCAACCATTTTCACATATGATAGAATTTGTAAATTTTTAATTCAGATTTTAAAACAAGAGTTAAAATGTATAAGATCTAAATTGAATTGTAATACATAATCAAGGTGAGGTTTCAAGTTAAATTTCAACAAGGATATGGGTTTTAGAAGGTTTTTATTTTGTAAGGTGGTTACAATTCAAAATTAATAATAGTAAAGAGAAGACAAAGAATTCCAAGTATATTAATATTGTTGTGATTTAGACAGTCTTATTAGACAATGATTTTGAAAATCTACACAATCAAAAATATTGAAAATCTACATAATAAAAAATACACGAGAAAACAAAACTTCAAAATTTCTAAGTCAAAACATAGAAAAAATTAATACTAACAACAAATGGAACTCATGACTCATGAAGTAAAAGGAATAAGCAACTCAACAAGTATAACCATCTACAAAAACATAAGTTAGCCTATTCATGATTCAGAATTAAACTTTAGCCTCTACAAAAACATAAGTTAACCTATTCATGATTTACCATTTAGGTTGAGTAAAAGTGTAGAGTCTTTTTTATTGACCATCATACTTGTAGACCCTCTAGAAAAACCCAACTCTCCTGGATTATATTTTTTAATAGATATGTGCACCAATAAAGAATGAATGTATTTAATGCAAAAGAAAATGAGTATAAATAAATAGTGTGTAATGAGATAAAACTTACTTGTAAATCCTTACGTGAAACACAACTCTCTTAGATCATACTTGTTAGCCATCCTTATGTTAAATCAACTTTAGCACATACTTCCACACTCCTTCTAATCCAATTTTCCTTCACCATCTGCTCACTAATAGGGAATCCACTAATCCACAAAGTGGTAATCATGATTAATGCATAGAGACTAAGTGGTAAGTGGTAATCTTGATTAATGCATAGAGACTATAAAGAGAAAATATGAAAATGAATCCTCCAAATCTTGAGGGTTGTGATGCCCATAAGTTTTAATAACACCATAAACTCAACTAAAATATTAAAGTTCAAATAAACATAATCTCTCTTTTCCGGTTTTCAACCTTATTAATCAAAATTGTAATGTTGATAAATGCATAAAGACTAAAGAAATCTAACATGAAAAAATCCCTTCCGATCTCGAAGATCGTGAGATTCCCTAAGTTCCAATAACTCCAAAAACTAGGTCAAAATAAACATAATATGTGTATATGATGATGACCAATAAAAGAGAATCACGTCTCTTTCCATGCTTTCAACAATATTCTAAAATAAGAAAATTAAAATTAACATGTAATCTCAATAACACCAAGCTTCCGAGAAGTTTATAGCAATATGTTAAAGCTTTCTCTAAATTGATTGAAATTTTTTTGGGTGAGAATATATTGCAAAA
>APFE030495079.1:72785-113878 GCA_000404065.3 Pinus taeda | reverse complement strand
TTTTTTATTTTGTAGTTATCATTTCATTCAATAATCGTGTGCTCTATGTTATAGTTTTCTTTAATTTATGTAGAAATTTAATCAATTATTTACTCTATTTTGCATAAAAATTGCTTACTCATTCTCGTAGAAAATTAATTGTTTCTCATAAGTCTAGCTATGTGTGGTTTGATATCATAGGTTGAAGGATCAATCCAATGCTACAAGAGTGATTAGATAAGCATAGAAGTGTGATATTTTAAGATTGTTAACATTTCAAGTTTTAGTTCTGTGTGTGGAATTCATATATCTTAGATTTATTTTTCATAAGAAAGAGATTGCTTAATTGATAAGATAGAGTTGTGAATGTTATTTTGTGAATTTGAATGTTGTGTAGATTAAAAAATATTATTAGAGAGAATACCCTTATTTAGACAATGGACTGTTTCATTTCAGATAGCAAACATAATTCCCGAACTAGTATTATAGTACACAGTTTCATGTACATGTACTAAATAGTTTCTTATACCTACATTGAATGATTTCCAGTACCTGTACTAAATGATTTCCGGTACCAGTAGAAACTGCAGTTAATGCATGAAAGTGTGTGCGTTATTAGTAACAATTGGATCTCTTAAATTTTGAAAATTAAGATTGGTATGAGTTATGTTACTGTCTTTTCCACTGTACTTGACACTTAGATAAATTACTTGTTGCTCACACATTTATCAGCTCTACTAATTACGATTACCTAATTGATAATTTAAATGGCGATATATCATTCATATAATTGCCCCCAACAACCTGCATATCATAATTTTCCCTTATAAACCATAAACTTTACAACTAAAAACCCGATGAAATAATTTCTCCTCTCTTTAATCCTCAAAAAATATATATCGAAAAACCCTAAACTTCTTTTAATATTCCTTTTATTAAAAAAAACTCTTAAAACAAAAAGTTTATAAAGGCCCCACAAATCTGTATCAAGTTTTTTTTATAACCTAGCCCTTCCACTTTTTATATAACACATAACTCACCTCAATTAAAAAACCTTTATAAAAAACCCCTTTTAAAGCACCTTTAATATACTTAGAAAAAAAAAAAAAAACCCTGGTAAGTTCCACTATTTCCAAGGTTTCGAATAGCGTTTTGAAAGCTTATAATATTCAACAGATAATAGAATTTTGGACTTTTCAAAACACAAACTTCATAAACCTGTATCAGAATAAATTAAGGAGTGTTTGACGTTCCTTTTGAAAAAAACATGTCTATGATGACTAACATGGCTGGGTAAAGGAGAAACAACGTTAGTACGCTCCTTGCACAACTAACACACCCAGTGTCGTATTAAGTCCGCAAGGTGCTGTAACCCGGGTATTTAACTTGTCTTTGCATTATAATGCCTGTAGACTTTTTATGGGGTGCATTGCTACTTCAACCAAACAAATTTCTCTTCACACGCAGACTGCCTTAGTTTTTTCTTGGTTCCGTGTAACCCTGCTCTGATATTAATTTGATAGAAAGACAAAAGAGGAATAACACAAATTTCACACGCACAAAACACATGAGTTTCTGTTTTTTTTTATTAAATACACAAATTTGATTGATTACAATTGCATTAAATGTGGAGTATTTATGCTTTCTCATTAACTAATTAACTGAAGTTCTGTTAGGCTTCATATTTTCATGCAAACTCACACTAAATTTGACATTTCCAAATATAGACTGAACTCGAACTAACTCACACTAGCTCAAATTAACTCACACTCTACATCTAGACTACACTGCAAGCAAGAGTAATTAGCTATTTTTAACACTCCCCTTTAATTATGACCGCTAAAACTAAAACATGACTCATCACAACTCAAACATGCTTGTTGATCTAAGTCTCAACTAGACTTACAACACCTAAGTTTCCTCTATGAAACTTAAATACATTTTTTGCTAATGGCTCAGTGAATATATCAACCAACAGGTCACTCGATTTACAAGGATTTAAATAAACTTCTCAGTTGTTCACAAGTTCTCTTATAAAATGATTTCTTGTATCAATATGTTTGCTCTTTTGATGGAACACAATATGCTCCGATAATGCAATGGTCAGGGGTTGTCACAATAGATTGTTGTTGATCCTTCTTATTTTTGTTGAAGTTCGTCCAAAAGTCTTTGTAACCATATTGCTTTACATGCTGCTAATGTCATTGCTACATATTATGCTTATGCCGATGAAAGTGTCACAATACACTGCGTCTTAGATGCCCATGATATCACACATAAATCAAGATGATACACATAACTAGAAGTATTTTTCCTATCATCCAAACTTCTTACAAAGTCACTATTAATATTCACTACTGCAAGATCACCCAACCACAACATACCGACTGTCCCCAACAACTATATACAACCTCCATTGCCATCGTCCAGTGTGACCAACCGTTGTCCCCAACGACTATATACAACCTCCATTGCCATCGTCCAATGTGACCAACCTCCGTGCACCAGAATCTGTGGATCTTAAACTGAAGCGGTAAAGTTTTTTTTGTAGGGTGTCGTATTTTTTACAGTTTGGTCCACTAATTGGTATGTCCTCTAAAAATAATTCACAATATTTAGAGAAGGTAATTTTTTTTTTTTTTTTCACTTTATTTTGAATAATTATATTCGAAGGTTTTGATAAGTTGTTTTATGAAGTTTTTGGTCAATGATTTGAATTAAAGGTTATGGTGCATATATAAAGTGAAGTGTTATTTTTTAATCTATTGAGGTCAAGAACATGATGTTTTTTTAGGTGATCAAACAAATAAATATGGTGGCCTTATTTGTTAAAAAAAGAAAAAGAGTTGTCTATTCGTAAGTTTATGATATTTTGTGCAAAATTTTAAGTGTGCTATAAAGGTCGATATAAAGATATTATTTGATAAAAAGAGGTTTATTTATTAGAGATAAAGAGTATATGGTGATTTGTCTTTGAAAAACTAATGAATTTTTTTATTCGTGGTGTTTTTTACAAGTGGGTTCAGAAAAGTATTTAATAAGAAAAAAGGTGATTGAATTTTATTACTATGAATTTTTTTATTAATTTTTATTTGTGATAAATTATTTTTGTTGGCAAATATTATGGATTTTGGGCCTTTAGAATAAGAATTAGATTAGAAATAGATGATTTATGAAATATTGTTTCTAATGGGTTGCGTATCCTATGAGGCTATCACACAAGATCAAAATGATCAATTTTTTGTTAACACGAAGGACGACGAAGCAACATTGTTTCTCATTCAAAAGGTTTTGATGATAATATTCTTCCCAAGATTGCAATGGCAACCACATCTAAAGTAGTTTGAAATATTTTGGAAATGACATACAGTGAAATTAGGAGCAACATTGTTCAACAAAGTGTTCCAGTGGTTAATGAAACCATTATTATAACAAAAGAAGTAAGAGATTATGATATTGCAAAAGTAATAGGGAAAGTTGTAGAAGAACCAACTCAAACGGAAGAATATATACAATATATAGATAGTATAGGTGACATGAACACTACATAAAAGTTTGAAGAATTATAAAACAAAAGCGTGATCATGTAAAAGAAGTAGAGTATAAGCATGATGTAGAAAGTTATGCCCATTGTGAAGATACACTTGTTGAGGATGAAATTAAAATTGTCTTTGCAACATTAACAATAGATAAATATAGCCTAATAGTGAAAGTTGGATTTGATTATAAAGCTAAGTTAGCATTTCTTGAAGAGTGGCTTCAAAGTTTAAGTATGATAAAGATGAAAGTGGTTATGGAAAAGTAAAAATAATAATAACAAAAAAAATACACAAAAATTTTGAAGGCAACCATTAGTGATGTTGAAGCTATTGCAAAAACCAAAAAGAAGATGACATGACATGAATACATTTTTTTTGGTCTTATAGAAGTTGAGAGAAAAGCTTAATATGAGGTACAAGCAAATGTAGAAAACAAATCAAATGAAAATGGCATCTGAAATATGACATATTGAAAAAGAAGTTCAAAGTAACAACCTACATCATCATGCAGAAGTAAAACAAGTTTTTTAATTTATCTGAATTATTGTAAGAATAGTTGAGACTTAGACTAACAAACCAGAGTGGTCGTAATTAAATAGAAGTTGTTAGTAATAGTGAGTGTAATATGATAGGGGTGTATTTTGGTGTCCACCTGTCTTGTTGCTTAAGGGGGCCTGACCCAGGTTCAGAGTTGGTCATGCCAACCAACAAAACCCTAATTGCTGGCTCTTTCGGCAACAACCTGCATAGCGCAGGCTGTAGTCTCGCGTGAAGCAGTATTGGGGGATGCTAAAACCAGGTTTCTGCCTCCAGGGACATGTACTAAGTGGTTCTTAGGCTCTGACAGTTCAGATATGCTTTTGCGTAGATTGGTATCCTTCTAGGGCTCATCACTGTAACTAGGGTAAATTGGCTTCTAGACCTTTGCGGAGGTCTACGATGAGTCATTGGAAACCTTAAACAGACAATTTATCTACTTTCACACATCAATAAGTAACCCTAGATCTGAATTCGTGCATATCTATCCAATTAATCAGAAAACATAGCAGAAATAACTCTTATCTTCGTAAAATTAGATAACTACTTAAACCATGTATAAATAAGAGAGATTCAGTGGTTTCATGCATCATTCATTCATTATTCCACATAAAACACATGATAAGCGACATAATATAACATAAACAGAACTGAAAATAATATTCAAATTCACGATAATTCTTTAAAATCAGTCTTTATTGATCTTCAACGTTCAGATTACAAACTCTTTCACCCTGTGCACTCAGCTGCAGGGGCCCGCACACTCAGTTGCGGACTTACCAAGGCCTCCTGCGCACTCAACTACAGGAGCCTTCCCCTTCTCACCTAAGTATAGGAAATAGAGCCTCCCACTTGCCTAGAACAATCTCTATTTTGACTTAGCTTACTTAGTTACCTCTTCTAGACTCACTATGACTAAAATATATAGCATTCTCAATACAATAGCATGGTCTGTGGACTGTGGGTGAGACTCAAAACTGACCTATTTACTTATCCAAACAAGGGGCTAAGACCCCTTTGACTCCTATCTACCTGCATGCTTCGCATCCACATTTCGCGGAGACTTTACATCTTTTACAAAAAATTATACAAAACTTGGGTTAACTAACCTCAAAACTGACCCTAGGGAACCTATCCCAACAGGCCTATTCCACTTAGACCCCCACCACTGTCTCTTTTAGTTTTTCATTTTCCTTAATTTTAGCATAGTTTACTATTTTTAGCAATGTTTCAGGGCTTGAACTTCTAGAGCCATTTCGATGCCCTAAATGAAGTTTTTTTTTGGAAATCGGTGCAAACATGAGTAATTGATTGATGTTTTCCATGCAAAAGATGTATTCCTTGGATAGATATTTCTAACGAGGTATGGTGAGCGTCAAACGATGATCGTATGCCAAAGTTACAACCCTAGGGAGTTGATGTACCAATTTACCCAAACAGGGCCCATAGTTTTGGCACTTCATCTCCTAGGCTTAGGTTTTTGGATGTTTAGGGTTTTCCATTGTGTCTCAATAATAAATAGGCCTTCAAGACTCATTGTAACACAATTCAAAGGCATGTAGCAGCTATATCTCTTCTCAAAGGTAAGCTACCATCACTCGAACTAGTTTATTTGCATTATGTTTGTAAGCTTATTTCAATATTTGAGATTAATGAAATGAAGTGTTATTTCTACTGCATCTCTGTATTTATGGTTATATCTATAACTTGTTGTGTTCTTGTTTAAGTTTGGATATCAAAGTGGTTTTCTCTTTCTCATTTTTTCTTTGCATGTCCGCAACGAGGTCGATATATAAGGAGTTAAGGCTTGAATTGGTCGAACTTTTGCAAGACCAACCTTGCAAATGTCAACGGCCTCCCATGGCAAGATAGAAGAAAGGTGAGGGGGCAGGAGATCCTTTCAAAATATTATTTGAAGAAACCCTCAAATGACAGAGGCACGCGGTGATGGACAACTTTTCCCAGATCATTCAGCAACTATCGAAAGGCAACTCATCTCCTTCCAACGACCACTCTGGAAGCACCACACCCTTCAAGGTACAAGTTAACTTTGGCATCCCCATATTTGAAGGTCAAATAGATGTGGATGTTGTAGATTAATGCTTAAATTTTCTAGAAGGATATTTTTCTGTTCATGATTTTTCCATCCGAGAAAAGATTACTTTTTCACTTGTCAAAGCCACCCACCATGTCAAGGACTAGTGGGAAACCTACTGTGACAAGAAGGACGAAAGTATACCCTCTCTATTTTCAGTTTCACCCACTTGGAATTCGTTCTGGGATGCCATCAAGGATCAGTACTACCCTGTCAGGAGCTATGAGGATAAATACATAAAGTGGACCATGCTGTGGCAAGGAAAGGACCAAGATGTGTAAGATTTTACCAATGTTTTTCATACCCTTCACACAAAGTTGGGTATCAAGGATTCTGAGCAGAATTTGGTACTCAAGTACCTCGACTATCTACACAGGTGAATCTAGGATGAGATGGATTTCCTGGACATCTCCTTGCTTGGAATGATGTACCGATACACTGTCAGGATTGAACATAAGTTTAAATAAAAATAGCGATACTTTGGATCTGTGAATCCGAAGTAAGGGAAAGGCGACCCCAAACCGCAAAGTAAAGGGAAAAGCCAAGGAGGGGTGGCCCAGGATAACTTGCTGAAGCCGCAAGAAAAGAAAAACACCATGAAGACAAAGAAGGACACGGGAAAGTGGTGTCAGTTCCATAAGAGCTCCACTCACAACACTGTTAATCTAGGTTGTCATTGATGTCAATATAATAGTGTTTGGAAAATTCTTGTAGACACCATATCAAGAAGATGATATATGATGATATGATGAGATGGAGGACCCAAGGTTGGATACAAACATAATAAAAGCAGTGGACCCAAGGAGGAAATATATCGGAAGCCATTAGAAGAGAAAGAGAAAGAGTAAAGAGAAGAAGCCATTAGAAAGGTATCAAAAGCCATTGTGAAGCCAAAGAGTAAGAGGAAGAAGTCATTGGAAGCCACTGAAAATCACAAGAACAAGAAGCCACAGGAAAGTCAAGCCAAGAAGGGATAAAAGGAAGAAAACAATGATATCGATGAAATATCCAATAAAGAACCAAATCATATCATATCGATGATATATAATATTGGATTTTTTATTAATGTATCACCACCTAAAACCTCCGATGTATGCTATAAGGTGTGGACCTGACGTGATTATATAACAATTAAATTGTGAAATCGTATCTGTCACTTATCGCAATCTTTGAAATATGACCTTTGATTAGAACCTCCGACAAGGCTAAAGCTCCAATTATGACATATGTTACGGACATGATAGGACTATCAAAATAGTTTTATTGAAATATCATATCCACCGCATAGCAAGTCTTGAAGCCTTGTTACATTCAAATCTTATGATTGCAACATGTATTGTAGACCCGATTGCATCACTATGACATGACTTAGTAAGATATGACATCCGCTGAACCCCGTGTTTCAAAGAAATTTCAAATCGTCGATCGCAATAAAGGTGTGGACCCAACAGACCACCTATTGCGATAGACTCGACGGACTGTCGACTGCGATAACACTACAACAAAACAGACATTTTGTGCCAGATTTAGCACCAGATTTTAGTGCATTTTCTTCTTAATTGGGATGAGTAACCTGGCGCTAAATCTGGCTCTATTGTACAATTTTTAAAGCGTCATTTTTTGCACCAAATTTTGCATATTTTTTACGCCAAATTTTCGATCTTTTTTTGCATCATATTTTGCACCAAGATTTTCATTTGGTTTTACAACAGGTTTTGCTTCTAGTTTTGTGCCATTTTTTGCATCTATTTTTGCATCATTTTTTGCTTCCTCTTTTGTGGCATTCTTTGCTTCTAGTTTTGTGTCATAATTTGTATCGATTTTTTCACCATATTTGACATCTAATTTAGTGCCTTTTTTTTACATCTAGTTTATGCCAATTTTTGCATCTGGTCTTATGCCATTTTTTGCTTCTAATTTTGTACTTATTTTTACATCTATTTTTATGGCAGTTTTTCTCCCTTTTTTTACACCACTTTTTCCATCCAATTTTGCACCATATGTTGAATCTGATTTAGTGTCAAATTTTGCATGCATTTTTGTACCATTTTTTGCATCCACATTTGCATTTTATTTACTCCCTTTTTTGCATCCTATTTTGCACCATATTTTGCATTTAATTTTGCATTATTTGTTTCATCCAATTTAGCATCATTTTTAACACCATGTATTGCATCCAATTTGCATCCTTTTGAGCATCTAAATTTGCATCCTATGTTGAACCTTATGTTGCATCCACCTTTGCATCCCATTTTGTGTCTATTGTTACGTTCAATTTTGAGCCATTTTTTTCGTCTACTTTTGCATTTGTTTTTGCACCAAGTTTTGAATTATTTCTTGCACCTAATTTTACATCCAATGTTGCATCTCAATTTGCATCCAAATTTGAGCCATTTTTATGCCCATTTTTGCACCAAGTTTTGAATTATTTGTTGCACCTAATTTTACATCCAATGTTGCATCTCAATTTGCATCCAAATTTGAGCCATTTTTATGCCCATTTTTGCACCATTTTTTCTTCTTTTGTGTCCAATTTTGCACCATTGTTTATATACAAATTTGCATCCTTTTTGGTATCTAATTTTTCATCCTTTTTGGCTTCCAAATTTGCATCCTTTTTTTTGCCACATTTTGTGTCCACATTTGCATCTCATTTTGCACCTAGATTTTAGTTTGAATTTTCATCTAGTTATGCATCATTTTTGACATCCTTGGTTTTACCTTTTTTTAGTCCCATTTTGCATCTTTTTTTGTTTCTTTTCTTACATCCTTTTTTCATCCTAATTTCACACCATTCCTTGAATCCTCATTTTGGTGTCCATTTTTGCATCCTTGTTTCTGCCCAATTCGATATCCTTTCATATGTCCTATTTTGTTCCCTTCTTTGTGTCTAATGTTGCACCATTTTCTTTATTTTACTTTAAAACCCTTTTGTGTCATTGCTTGCATCTTGTTTTGATGGCTAGTTTAACATCCAATTCTACTCCCAATTTTCCATCCATGGTTAAATCCACTTTTGGCTTCTTGTTTACAGTTTTACTTTTATTTCCATTTATGACCCCCTCTATGGGTTCATTTTACTAAGTTCATTTACATAGTGAAATATATTAAAGTTTCTAAATATCATTTTGTTGTAGGATTTAATGCATGATTAGATGAAAATAAAACCCTCTCAGTTTATCCCGGAAACCTAGGACAAACCAATTAAGAGAAAGGTTGTTCTAAGGCTTAGGATTCTTAATAGATCAAGATGTAGAGTATAGATTAAGAAAAAGAGAATTAATTCTTGTGAGTCCTTGCATGCAGGTCTTCTTGGAGTTTTTGGTATAGCTAGGAAGTGCTCCTAGCTAGCTCCAAAGCTTGGTCCTACACATAAGAGAGAGAATAAAATAACCTTCACAACATAATATCTTGATAATCGAAACTATCAGAAACATATAAATATTATTGAATGAATAAATACAAACCAAAATTCCACACATCCATTAGTGAAATAGAAGAAGTGAAGAATGAATAGAAACATATGGAAGGAAGAATAATTGATCTATATGAATAAAGGAGTTGGAGGATAGTTACAACAATCAGATGTAGTTGCAACAACACCTCCCCCAACTCATAGCTCCAAAACTCTCCCTCTCAAGATAGATCTCACCAACATGACAATACAGAATTCCCATCATTTTTTCAATGGCCAAGCCTCCAATATATAGGAAAGTAAAGGCTATGAAGATGTCCCAAATTCCTCATTAGTTCAATTTGGGAAAAATCTTTTGGGTGAATAATGTTTCCTCATATAAAAATGGTCTTTTCCACTTTTTAGATGCTTTTGTGCTTAGGAAAAAGCTTTCTGATGCTTTATGGCTCTTTCCCGCTTTTGTATGCTTTTATTTTTAGGAAAAAGCTAAAGATGAGGATAAAGAGATCACATTCCACCATATGAGTTTCCAAAAAGTGAACAAGAGTGTCAAATTCAAATTCTAGTTTGCCTATGTTTTAGTTTTTTTTAATATATATTTAGTTTTAGTATTCTTTTATTTTCTAAAAAATATAAATTTAGTTTTTGGTATTTTTTTCTATAAGAAAAATTATATATTTTTTTTATAAAAATGGATTTTAAACATTCCATTCATGCCAAATTTGTGATTTTATGATAGGAGTTTAAATTATATATAAAAAAGTAACTCAATGCCATCTGTTGTGTCGCTGAGATGGGTGCTATACATCTCTTCCTTGCTAAGTTATAGAATGTGCTTGGGTTTTCTTAACGTAATAAAACTACTTATGTTCTTCGTGATATCTTTAAATGTTCATCTTGAATCGGGCTAATAAAACAATAAAGTTAAAATAGGTTTGCATTTGTCCTTTGTAGATCTTTGTCTCCATTAATCTTGATCTTAATAGATTAATTGTCTTATGGTGACCTTGAGTGGTCACTTCCATTTGTTACATGCTTTATAGTTTTCTGTTAGTGACATTTTTTAGGCTTGATAATATGTTATTTAATTTATCAAAATGCGTTATTGTCCATATTATTGTTAAATATTTTGGTTTTTGAGCATGTTTTAGCAAAACATTCCCAAAATGTTTATAGATTGTATTTTATAATGCAATGATTCATTGCTTGATGAAATTGTTTTGGATATTTTTTTTAATGATTTATTGATTGATGAAATTGTTATGGATATTTTTTTTAGTATAGTAAATTGTATGTGATAAAGTCAAAAGTCACCTCTTTTTTAGATTTTCATTGGTCAATTTCCCTTTAGGCCATCAAGTTCACCATTCGGTCCCAGGTTAAGGAAATATAGGAGTCATGAAGTGGAATTGTCCAAGCACTTAAATCTTGAGACATGTTTTTTTTAGTTACATTATACTTCCTTTCTATGTAAATTCTCGATGAAAATAGTCTCATGGAACATGAAGAGCCTCAATAGTAAAGGAAAACAAAGACTCCTAAAAAAAAAAATGGTATGCAAAGCACCCATCAATAATGTTGATATAAGAAGAAAAAATATTAAGTGAGGTTCTACCTCATATAATTAGAAAATGGGGGAGGAATTTCCAAGTAGTAGTGATTGACGCTTAGAGATACTTGGGTGGAATGGTTATTATTTGAAATGATCAAGACATCAAGGTTACTAATATGTTTACCTCTTTTCACATTATGACAATATACTTTTAGTTAATTGACATCGAGGACCACTACCATGTATCTAATGTCTATTACTCCTATATCGCAAATGGAAAACCTCTATTTCTCAATTCTATTTCTAGCACAAGTAATTTATACTCCCCATCTCCATGGATTATTGGGAGTGACTTCAATATTATCAAGTGTCTCGAGGAAAAGAAAGGATGAATAGCAATGTTTGAAAAAATATTTTGTAAGCTATACCATTAAAGCCATAAAGTAGTCTCCATTAAAGTTTTCAAGCATTGAATCTCCAACCCACACATGTGGATCAATGCGATGTAATACATGTGTGTGTGGTGACTAACTTAATACACCGCTCTAATAACTCCACAAACTTATGTATTTCACTCCGTCACATAAATTGACAATAGTGTGACATAAGTAAACCAATAGTAGACATGAAAGCCTTAGGCAACAAACATTCCCTAGGTCCCCAATTAGGTGCTTAAATGATGAAGTGAAAATGCAAGGAGAAAAGAGGAATTCATGATTTAACCATCACAAACATGTGATCAAGTGTGACTAGGAGTGTATATATTCATATATTTTTCAAAGAGGGAGTGAATACATGAGTTACCATTCATTGGCCCTTATTTTTCTTTCTTTTTCATTTTCTTAAATATAGGACTTAGGGAATAAGGTTTTCATAAGTTTGGCACAACTCATAGGTATAAGATTCACATGAATTTTCACTTCAACCTTAGAGTTTAGACTTAGATAAATCAATATAGTGTATCTTTAGTGATTTTAGCTTTCACTTTTTGATTTTATTTCATCACAAATGACAAAAGGGGAAATATTTTGCCACAAATCTATGAATGCTTAATCATAAAGGCATCATGCGATGAAAACAAATTAATGATGTTATTCTCTATGAAAATGATGGGTATTCTTGAGAAAATCTTATGCTTGTGGATGTCTCCTCTTTGGTTGAGAAGGAGTGAGGGTAGACACCATATTATCCATGTGTCATGTACTATGGCCAGGACTAACAATCATAAGCCTAGTAAAAACACTAGTAGGGAGAATGGTGGATTAGATAAACATCTGGGACCAATATTCTTTGAGAATTTGGACTTTGACTAGGACTAATCGCCATAAGTCAAGTACATTAATCCAAGATAAGAATAGTCATGAGGATTAACATTTCCTAGTGTCAAATATTATGATAGTGGATTAGGAAATGATCATGTGAGGACATACCTTGTGAACATCCTGGTGGGGTAAGTTCCTAGAGAGGCAGTGGTGTCCAAATTTATGCCTCCCAACATTATGCTCTGACCTAATGGAGAGATAAACTTGTTAGTCAAGGCCTTACTATTTTGACAATGTTGGCTATGATGATGTAAATCATCATTGGTGCTTATCAATCCAAATCCCTTTTTATATGAATATTTCAACTTGAGAGTATCTTTTTGTCTCATTATGAGTACCTCCATAGTTTAGATGGAGGGTCATCATTTCATTATCGTCATAATCACCATTCATGTCTTCATCATCATCATCACCATCATCATCATCATGATTATGGATATTGTCATCAATTGTTCATAATTATAGGCATCATAAGAAATATCATCAACCTAAAAAATGTTACGAGTGCTCGAAAAGGGTTGTTAGGGCATGATATATGCAAGAAAAATAACAACTTTATTTTTTAGAGATGACTGATGATCATCATCATTACTACCATTATCATCGTCATTATAATTGTCATCATCCCCATCATCATAATTAATATAATTTTTATCATAATTGTTGTCATCTTCATCATGAACATCATAATCATCATTCATGCCATTATGGTTCTTGATGATGACCAAGATGAAAATAATTATAATGATAATCAGATGATTATGACTTGGAAGATGATGCCAAAGATAATTATTATGATTTTGACCATGACAACATTTAAAAATTGGGAAGAATGGCCAAGGTCATTAGCATCATCATCATCATCATCATTGTCATTGTAACTCTCATTGTCTTTATCATCATTCTCATTATCATAACAATCACAATTCATGTCATAGTCATCATCTTCATTATCATCATCGTTATAATTATTGACATTGTCATCAGTTGTTCATAATTTTCAATGTCATAAGAAATATCGTCAATGCAAAAAATATGATGTGTGTTGGAAAAGGGATGCAAAAGCGAACAAAAAAATGGGGGTAAAAATAGACGTAAATTTGAATGAAGAGTAGACACAACATAAGTAGATGCAGAACAAGACATAAAAATTGACACAAAAGTGGATGAAAAATTAGATGCAATAGCTGATGCAAACTTGAACACAAAATAGGATTCAAACATGGATGAAAAAGCGGAAGAAAACATGGGCACAATAGTAGGCATAAAACTTAGCATGAATTGTGGTGAAACAAATGTGGATACTACAATGAATGTAAAAAAAAAAATTACACAAACTTGAATGCAAAAAGGAGGAAAAATTGGATGAAAAAAGGGATGTAAACATGGGCCAAACATGGGTGCAATAGAGAGCACAAAATTATTTCCAAAATTGGACGAATCAAAAGTGGATGTAAAAGTAGGTTCGAAATGGGATGCAAAAAACATAAACAATATTTGATGCAAACTTGGACACAAAAGAGGATGCAAATGTGGATGCAATAGTGGAAGAAAATGTGGGTTGCAACGAGAGGCATAAGATATGGCACAAATCATAGCACAAAAAAATTGGATGTAATAATAGACAACAAAAAAAAATATGCAAACTTAGATGCAAGACAAGATGCTATAAGGGATGTAAAAGTAGATGCAAACACGAGTGCAACATGAGAAACAAAATTGGATGCAAAATATGGATGCAATGCAAGTACATGCAAAAGAAGATGCAAAATGAGATGCAAAACCCAACACAAAAGTGGATGCAAAAATAGATGCAATGTTTTATGCAAAAGAGGATGTGAAGATGGATGCAAAATTGGAAGAAAACGTGGGTACAATAGTAACAAAACATGGCACAAATTGTGTCACAACAAAAGTGGACATAATGATAGATACAAAAAAAGAAGCAAATGAAGATGAAAAATAGGATGCAAAAATGGATGTAAAAGTGGGCGTAAACATGGGTGCAAAAATGGATGTAAAATATGATGCAAAAGTTGATGCAACAAAATTCTATGCAAAAGTAGATGCAATACGAGACACAAAACCTTATGCAAATCTTGACACAAAAGTGGATATAAAAAGGGATTAAAAATAGATGTAAAAGTCGATGAAAACCTAGATGTATATGAGGATGCAATCGTGGATGCAAATTTAGAAACAAAAAAGGGTACAAAGGCAGTTGTCAAACTAGGTGCAAATTATGGCACAAGAAAAATGGATGCAATAGTGGACACAATAATAGATGAAAAATAGGATATAAATATGGATGAAAAACAAGATGTAAAAGTCAATGCAACAAAAGTAGATGCAAAATTAGATGCAAAAACTAGACACAAACCTCGATGCAAAACTTGGCACAAAGGGGATGCAAAAATATGCAAAATATGGTATGCAGGAAATGATTTTTAAAATTGATGCAACACGAGCGATGCAAGAGATGATGCAAACGTTATGATGCAAGTGTAGGCGCAAAAGTGGATGCAATAGAGGATGCAAAAGATGGTGAAACAAAATTAGGTGCCAAACTTGATGCAAAACATTGGTGCAAAGGATGCACAAAACTTCGGCATTTAAAACGCGGATAAACTTGTTGTAAAATCTGGTCAAAACCTATTACAATACCTGGTGCTAAACTTGATGTAAGACTTGGTGCAAAACTCAGTGAAAACTTTGCATCAAGTTTTGCACCATATTTGATAAATGGACGCAAATAGCACCAAAAATGGTCTCTAGACGCAAAAAAGGAAGCAAAAAGGGATGCTAATCACAGGGTTTTGTTGTAGTGCATCTTCCTCATCCAATAAGTGAATCTCGAGCATCTCTAAACATCCTCAGGGATCCATGGAGTGTTTTCTATTGTTGTGGAGGCCCATGGCTCAAAACACACACCCTGCATGTGCCAATGTAGCCCTTTAGAGGATTAGGATCCCATATAGAGAGACCAAACCCAAGATGGAGACCTGCGATCCTACATAGGATCCAATGTGTCCTCTAGCCTTCTAATACAATGAGTCATTAAATAAATCGAGTAAATGAGCTTACCAACCATGGACCACGAATGGAGGCTTCATATTGGTCCATCCTTCCATAATGGGCTTCGGGTTGTGCAAATGTCTCATAAACTCCAAATCTGGTTAATCAAGTATCCTATTATGTGGTTTCTACTTCTAAAGGGGATAATATGTTCAAGGTACATCCTTCAAAAGGCAATGGAATGTGACAGATAGGTGAATGAAGTAGGGAATGAGAATGAGCAACTCTGCGCCACATGCTGGGTACAAGGGTAGCTAATAAAAGAGAAGCCCACAATTGGGTTGATAATGCATAGGAGGGAGCAATCGTGGTACGTGAGGTGCCCCAACCTTGATTTTCCACCCTTCTTTATATGTTTTTTTGTCTTTTTATGTTTTTCTTTGATTAACTACTCGGGGTTCAAGGGGTAAGAACCTGGTGCATAAGATATAGCAGTGAATACCCTCTTTTAAGGTAAGGTGGTTCATTTCCCACCATGGGTTGGGACAATCATGGGTTTCTATATGATGAAGGAGGCTCATAGAACCTATAGGAACTAGGGTGATATCCATGATGATGGGTTAGAGCTCATGTATTAGCTTTTGCCCATGTGCTAAATGTGTTTGTCTCGACCATCTTTTGCATTTTGTGGTACATTTTCCTGTTGAATGTGGCAAAATATGATTTTATCTTTCTTTTTAGCTACCTCAACCTCTAGGGCATCATTCCAGGCCTGACCCAAGGTGTGGGCAAGGGGAAGGGGTGAGTCAGCCCTATGTGGACCCAATGGAGGAACGTGGACCCAAGTGGGAGAAATGATGAATAGGCTAATAATCAGTGGAAATGGGGTAATATATGCGGATAAGAGAGCGGGTCCACGCAACCAAAATCAGTGTTTCCCGTGAAATACCATCTATAAAGCCAAATGATCAGTAAAAGAGATCCCATGAAACTAGAATCCAAGGTTAATATCCAAAAATGAGTCTAAGTGTTAAAATTGGCAACTAAGGTTAAAATCCATGTGGGTCACCTTATCTATGGCAGTTGATATTTTTCTTGGATCCCTCTCATCGATAGGTGTAGGATTGATCTAAAGATCATTCGATTCCGATTAGTATTCATGGAGTTATGAATTTATTTGTGTTATAAGACAATTCGTCAAGGTCAACCAACAACCAAATAAACCCCACATGTTCTCAATGTTTTACCATAAAAGGAGGTGGCTTGCAAGTCTTTTGTCACTCAACTCATGTGATCTTTTCCTCTCCACTCATTTGGGTTTTGGTGGAAGGAAAAGTCACTAAGAATATACGCTGTTATGGAAGCCTAATCCTATATGTTGTCATGTTATGGAAGCATATTCCTATACGTTGTTATGGAAGCCCAATCCTATATGTTGTCATGTTATGGAAGCCTATTCCTATACGCTGTTATGGAAGCCTAATCCTATACATTTTCATGTTATGGAAGCCTAATCCTATATGTTGTCATGTTAAGGAAGCCTAAATCCGATACACTATCATGGAAGGGATGCCTAAACTATACACGGTCCTAAACACAGTGTCCAAGTTGCAGTCAATAAGGATTTATACGTTGTCATGAGATGGTGTTCTAGCAAGCCTTAAACGTTGTCCAAAAGAAGTCTATACGTTGTCCTAAAAATAGAGAGCCGCAGAAGGATATTGACAGCACCAATGTCTTGGGTTTAGGTGTAGTCATGACCATGTGTAAGGACGCAACAACATGTTGATATTCTTGACATATCTATCTCAGTATAACAATGATCTAACAACAGTCATGACATATGTTGATCATGGTGATGACTAGATAGTGAGCAACACACTGTATATGTATATGTATTACAACCTTTCCATGACTGTAAAGGTGTAATAGGTCTCAGAGATGTACACGAGATCTTAGGCATACCTATGAATGGAGACAAACAGTCTCAAGAGG
Organism: Pinus taeda; assembly: GCA_000404065.3. Classification (NCBI taxonomy): domain Eukaryota; kingdom Viridiplantae; phylum Streptophyta; class Pinopsida; order Pinales; family Pinaceae; genus Pinus; species Pinus taeda. The sequence continues at coordinate 96,429 of APFE030495079.1, read as the reverse complement.
TATCATTTTGATCTAGTATGATGCAATCTTGATGTACTTCCAAGAATAGTAACAACCTTAGCCTTGATACAATACATCGTCTCACTCTACAGTAAGGCACATGCACAAGATATGATCTTGGAGTTGATGATCATGATCCCAATGAAGGTTACATCAGTGGTGCAACACATTGATACATAGTCAACATAGTGCAACACAATGATGATGGACATGGTGATGGTGCAACATGGCGCACAATGACAGTGGTGCAACACAATGATGATGGACATGGTGATGGTGCAACATGGTGCAACACAATGATGATGGACATGGTGATGGTGCAACATAGTGCACAGTGATGGTGGTGGAACACAGTGATGCATAGTGCAACATGGTGCATCACAATGATGATGGACATGGTGATGGTGCAGCATAGTGCACAGTGACGGTGGTGCAGCACAATGATGCATAGTGCAACATGGTGCAACACAGTGATGATGGACATGGTGATGGTGCAACATGGTGCACAAAGACAGTGGTGCAACACAATGATGCATGGTGCAACATATTGATGATGGACATGGTGATGGTGCAGCACAATGATGATGGACATGGTGATGGTGCAGCATAGTGCCAGTGACGATGGTGCAGCGTAGTGATGCTAGACACGGTGATGGTGCAACATAGTGCACAGTGACGGTGGTGCAACACTGTGATGCATAGTGCAACATGGTGCAACACAATGATGCATAGTGTAGCATGGTGCATCACAGTGATGATGGACATGGTATAATGGTGCAACAAAGTGATAGGTACAACAAGGTGATGGAATCACCTGAGTCCAGATCAGCTACCTCATGTGACAGCTTCTTAGAGAAGGTCTTTGCTCTTATTTTTGATAATTCAAAATGTTGACTTCTGATGTATATGTGCTATCTCTCTCTGCTGAACTATTGAAGAACACATAAGAAGAATTGATCAAGGGTTTCTCCACTTTGGGGTTTGTCCCTGGATGGAATCACATCTAGTGTCCTCTTGTCTTGGCTTGTCTTCTGTGATTTATGTTTATGTTCTATCTGCATTTTACTATCATGCTAAATGTGATTGCTAACCTGGAATTGATATTACGCTAATATGGAAAATTGAAGTAAATTTGCTATCAACATAGAACATAGCTAAAATTAACATGGTATCAGAGCTGAGGTGATGACAAAGCCCAAGCAAGAGTGTAAGATCAATCACCGAAGACAGTTGGAAAGGATAAAAGACTCAATGGATTCCTCATCACTCTTCAAATTCACTAAGGGTGAAGTCGAAATAGAGAATAATATCCGAGTGGCGTAGTGGAAGCATCTAATGGCCTACCAAAAGATCACTTCAATGGGAAGTCCGGATCTAAGGGTGGAAGGAAAGGCAAATGCCTTGCTTGCAATAAGTTCGGCCATTATGCAAAGGAGTGTCCAAGGTACGGACACATCACTTGATGATAACAACAATCATTCCAGGGACATCTTCAGTGATCGGAGGAATGACAGGTAATGCAAGTCATCAAGGAAATGGCCGTCTCTTCAAAGAAAACAAGGAACCCCCGGTATGAAGAATCAAATGTTTTTTTTGGTAAGATAAAGAAGTATTATCTTATATTGACCCTCTCCTGCAGACTCTCTGGGAATTTGGATTATTGATTATAGTGCATCAAGGCACTTCATCGGATAGAAGGGTGCTCTCTCTAATTTGGTAGAGATGGAAACAATCGTGAAGTTATACTTGGAGTCAATGCCACCTATCTTGGAAAGGGTGTAGGGAATGCTACTCTTCAATTGAATGAGGGTAACACGATTCATTTACAAGAAGTTTTTTGCGTACCTAATCTCAAGAAGAACCTAGTGTCCATTTCGGCAATGGAAGTCAAAGGCTTCAAGGTGGCATTCATCAATGGAAAGGTACCTGTTTGAAAATGGAATTTTCAAAAATGCTTTTATTCTTGAGTTTAGGATTGGAAATTTGTATTGAGTTGCAAGAAGTCTATTAGGGACCATCTTAGTTGACACATCTCTTCTATAGCACCGAAGGTCTGCTTATTATGGGGCTCTACTCGATGTGAGTCAGATGGCAACCGGGATGCCTGAATTCAAGAAGAGCATGAAGGTACATGTCTGAGATGTACCGAAGGAAAATATTACAAGGGGACCATTCCCCTCATGTAGAAGGTCCACAGGTTTGGAACAACCCGAGGGGTTTGTTATTCATGATTGGGAATCTCTTGTATGCAGGTGGAAGAAAGCCCTCTATGGCTTGAAGCAAAACACCCTAGGCTTGATATGAGAGGATTGATAGCTATCAGATGAAGCTGAGATTCAATAGAAGTGAAGTCGATCCAAACCATTGCTTGAAGGTTCTGGATGATAGACCTCTCATACTAGCACCTCATGAGGACGACCTCTTTCTGACAGGTGTAGACCCTCTCATTTGCAAAAGTAAGAGGGAGTTGGATTCCAGATTTGGAATGGTGAATTGCAAGCCCGTGATTACCTCGATGGAAATTATGTGGTAGTGATTCTGGACCAGATTTGGGAAATGCCTCTGAGTTCCATAAACTCATTCGCATTGATGTTCTTGGTGAACTTCCGTCTATATACAATTTTTGCGGTTACCGTGTTGGGCTCATATTTTGGTTGAGCCTCACTAAATTGGTGCCAAGAATCTTCTCAGATATCTTCGGAGCGCAATCTCTCATGGATTGAGATACACTACCAGAAATATGAAGTTTTATGTTCGAATGCTGTTTGGGTAGGCAGTGTGGAGGATCTCAAGAGCACTTCTAAGTGCTAATTCTCTTTGGGTTCTGTTCGATATCCTAGATGAGCATGAAGCAGAAGACGGTTGCTATGAGCACCGCTAAGACCAAATACATAGCTACGAGTATGACCTCGTGTGAAGCTTCTTGGTTGCGGAAGTTCTTTAGTGAGCTGTTTATACACATGATGGATACCACCATGATCTTCTGTGTCAACCAGAGGGGGATTCGACTGTTGAGGAATCTCGTATTCTATAATTGCTCCAACATATAGACATTAGATACTACCTTATCTGAGATATGGTACATTGATGAGCGAGAAGGCTCCATCGCATTGAGACTGATGTGTAGGTCGCATATATTCTGTCGAAGCCCTGAGGAAAGGTCAAATTTGTGACTTTCCCGAATGACTTGGAGTCATTGAGAGACCCTCTTATGAGGGTCTTGCATGATGCATGCATTGAGCTCTGGGAGCTCCGGATGGCTTGGGGTACTTCTTGGAGCAACAAGCGACCATAGGGCGACTCACCCTCCCCTAATGGTGCACTGTGTACAAGGTGAATGGTTAAACCTTCCCCTGTGATACCCCATGGCGACTTATGGATAGGATGAGTGGTTCTCCTGTTGAGGCATACTACCCATGTAGTCTGGGACTCATGGGAAGTACCTCTCATCTGGCCAATGAGTAGGGAAATGGGGTTGGGGACCTGTTGAAGGCTCGAAAATCGTTGCCTCAACAAAGGGGATAACCACCCGGTCCAGACCTTGGGACAACTCCTTTGCCGTTTGGAATAGTGGGTCCAACTGGGGATGATGGGACCAGTTTCCCAATCTATTTTAATGCTTGTGCTAACTGGATAATGTTTTGAAATTTTTGTGGTAATACTTAAGCCTCAAACTAATCTAATTTAACTAATAATCATGTGCAGTTTGTCCTAATAAAAAATATTTATTTAACTGTGACTATCCCGGGAGTAACATGATATATGCAATTTAAAATGATATCCGAAAGCAATTGATAATAAAGATCATTCAATTATGATAAGAAGTGAATATGTTTAACAATGATCATTTCATATAAAAGTTAGCCGAAACGATATGAGAGATATATCGCATAAAAATCATTCATATATTTAGCATAAACTATAAATCATCATCATACAATAGTGCAATAATGCAATCAAAAATTTAAACTTTCATACATAAACAACTTGAAAATAATGTATTACTTGACGCATAAGTAAAAAGAATTAAGAGATAAAAGTACCATCTATAATATGTTCTACTCATGTGCTCCAACAATATTGATCTACTTTCAAATCATCCAATATCATCTAAGAGTACAAAAATGCAATTTCAGTAGAAGATGTCAAATTCAAGTAGAAAATAGATCTTGTTCCATTAATTTCACCAAAAAAGGGATAGAAGTGCATGTTCTGAAGAACGTTTTTGATAAAATTTCTGGACTCCTTTCTAAATGCATGAGAGGGGTTTAAATACTAAATTATGAAAATAAAAATAGATTATAACAAAAAAAGTTGGGGAGGTTTAAACGAACCGCCTCAATTTAAGCAAAATAAAACAAAAATAGAGATGTGCATAATGACTAATCCTGCATTTGATCTTTCAGATCACGAATATCTAGCATTGTCTTGAGGAGTGTAGGTTGGTCGACTTTGGCTTTTAGTTGTCCTGTAAACACGACATTGATGAGTGTTGACACCATTTTCTCAGTAGAAACAATTAGGCATTTCAGGGTCATACACTGGCTGTGCAGTTTTACCAGATATTGCCAATATGTCTCCCAATTTAACTTGGCCACTTGCCTAATTGCTTCTATTCTTTCTTCTACTCCCTGTTTCCACTCTAATTCAAGTTGTTTTTCATTCAAAAGGAAACCAGGAGTGGTCTCTGCCACAAGATTAACACTATGCAAATTTTCATTTACACTTTCAATGACCCTATTTGCCACTGTTGCTGCATCCTTGCCTGCTTTTCCTCTTTTAGCCGAGAACCCCAACTTGCAAATAAGATCTCTTTATGTGATTCATTCAGTTTGGGCATGTCAACTCTTCTCCCATTCTTATAATTTTGCCAAGTTATGAAATCTAAAACCTTTTTAAGAATTTCATCATATTCAAGTCGCATTTCCACAACTTGGCTTGTTAGTTTTCGCTTATTTTGCAGTGAGAGTTTCACTGCAAGATTTTTTGGCATAGCAATTATTTTTGGTGTGTGAGCTGGGAGTTGAGGCTGAGAGCTTCAGTGACAAACTGATCGATCTTTGGGTCGTCGTTATGCATATCTGTTATGCTCTGTATCTATGCCTCCTTACCTGCCAAGCTGCTTTGATGTTCTATTTGCATTTGTTGGAACTCCTGTTGTAGCTTAATCAATTGTATTTCTGCTTGTTGGTTGGTTTTGGCTTGCTGTAACTGTTGTTCTAGCGACAAAATTTTATTTTCCTCTTCTTTAAGCAACAATTGTACTTTTGTTTCTTTGTCAATGGTTTTCGTAGCATATGCACCTGCAAACTGCGAGAGCCTGGTGAGGTTGGCCGATGGGTCGATGGATGATTCTTTCCAGAGGACATCCATTGGCTCATTGTATGGAGTGGTAGCAGTTGTGGATTCCAATTTTATTTTCTTTCTTTGTCTCTTAACAATGACCTTGTGCTGTGGGCTGTAAAATACATCAAGAAGGGGAATTTATTCTATTCTTAAAACAATCTCAGAGGTGGGGGTAACAAGAATGTGTTCTATGTCTTGAGTATTCATTGTTCCCCATGTTATAATTTTCAGAGTTATTTCTTGATGTGTCATTTGAGTCTCTGGTGCTTGTTCCTCTGTGTTGATTTTTCTGTTGAAATTATCTCACTCCTCTTCCAAATTGATTACTTGAGGCTTTATGGGTTTCAGTCTGCTTGATGGTTGAAGTCTGTTCATCAGTGTTTGTTGCAGACTGGGCTGTACCCTGGATTGATTCCCTAGTCCTGATTTTCTTATTTTCTGATGACTTCTCGGATCCCTTGGCATATTTCTCATGGGATTCCTTTCCAGAATTAGTTTTATATTTTTCCTTAGAGTCACCATCTATACTTACACTGGGCGTGGGCTCCCTTATTGGTTCAATTAACAATTGGTCCAATGGGACCTTTGATAATCTCTTTTCTCTATACCTATAAAATGCTTCAAGGCCTTCTTGATCAAAAAGTATCTGTGCCATATGCTTCACTTCTTTGAAGGTATTCTTCTGTAAGAAAACATCATCAAATGGGTCCTTCTCATTGCTGAATATCTTTATTTTGACCATATTAGTAAAATCTTTGACAATACCAAATGGGTCGTATTGTCTTCCGGGGAACTTAGGTAATCGTAGAAACAACATATTATCTACTTCCCTAAACGCATGTCCAAGGTCATGTAATGCAAACACTCCACATGATACAGGAGATTGAGGCCAAATGGCCTTCTTTGACTCCTTCAATGTTTTGCTCATCCCTCCTTCACTGCATGTCTGATAGGCTATTTCTCTAGCCATTAATTTATCCGGGACATAGAAAGGGAGAACATGGGGAGAGGCGATGCTGCCAAATACTCTGATATATGTAAATGTCTCTTCCCCGAACCATCGGGCTACTGGGAGGTTGTCTATCTCGGCTTCTTTGGAGAATTTGGGGGCATCTCAGTTATAAATTCGTTTATCGATAGGAAGCTTAACACTGTGACAAATCTTGAAAAAATGTGGTTCAAAATTGGATTCCCACATGTCTTTGTGGTGGATGCAAATAGGAAGTGGATCTTGAATAGTCCACTTCCATCCCATAAGAGGGAATTTAGAACCAAAACAAATAACGTCCATAACATAAGCACACATGAAAAATGTAGGGTAAACTCTCGAAGCAATACTCCTTTTCCTTCTATACTCTATAATTGCTTTAGCTAAATTATCAGATAGGATTTGTGCCCAATCTATTATTGTTGCATTAACGACTGCATCTCTTAAGGGCAACCATTCTGAGGAGAATTTGTTACTGTCGGGTTTGCCAAATAGTCTACAGAGCATAGCCGCAACAAAATAGAAAGGGGAACAAACAGATGTGGTGGCGTACATATTGTTTTGTCTTTCTTGATTCTTTCTTCATTATTTAACCAATTCTTTGTGTAGTTTGCTAGGTCCTCATTTTCTTTGACGAATTTCTCAACAAATTGCTTGTTGTAGGTAACCTGTGGCTCCGGTAGGTGGTACATAAGCCTTAGGTTATCTGGAGTGAAAGATCCTATAACTTCCTGGCCTCTTGTTTTGAATTCTCTGTCAGATATATCAATGTCGTCAATGATCCACTTAACCATGTCGGTATAAGGGATTATTTTTGGTCATGTGGCTATTTGGTACAGAAATGAGCACACAAGCTCAGTTATGGAAGTATCAGAGGAATCACGCCCATCAACTGTAATCGTTGTCTGAAGAATCCTTGGTTGTTCTTCCTCCAGTAACTGATACATAGCCTCCCATGTAGATGTCCCTGCTTCCCTATTACATGTGGTATACGTGAACAAAGGAGTCATTTATGACTTCTCAGAGGCCACTGCTTTCCCTTTCTTCACCATTGCTTTCGGCTCCCTGTTCTGTGATTTTTTCCTGAAAGTTTCAAGAGGAACAATTTATCGGATAAAAATGATACTGAACGTAGGAATGAATTGATGAAGAAAACCGGAAAAGGTGATAAAGGCGTTTTATTTGAAATCACGTAAGAAGATATCAAATCATTCTAAATGGCCTTTCACATATAAATGCAGCTACTTCTTCATAAATGCCTACTAATGATTCGTTATCCTTTAACTTGAATGTCCATAAATATTCACATCATAAATCGGGAAACAATCTTCTAGGGTGGTGAGCCTTTAAACCGCGATAATAGTGATTTTGCGATCTGCAAAGCAATATCGAAAATCGCTATATCACATAATTCGTTTTTGTTTAACTTACCATTTTTTAAGTTTGTGTCAAATGCGAGATGTAAGAAACAAGCGTCATCAATTGTCGGGCTTCTTTTTAACGAATAATGGACCTCTACACGTGTTGGTGGAAAGATTAAAAGGTGGGTCCAGGGTGAGATCGCATTTCACAATATTGACATATAATAGGTTGAGGCTTGTGTCGTATGATTGAAATGCGATGCGAGAAGGCTATTATACCATCGCAATTTTGCAGATCGCAATCTCACAGATCACAATACTTCGAGGTACCCTCTTAAGAGAAGTCTTTTATATTTTGCGATGCGAGACTTTAGTTTTTTTAAAGAAGCTTTAAGGACTTTCTAACATTATGACCATTTTTCGAATGTAGATTTGCTTTTTTTATTATTTCATTGTATATTGTGGTGGGTTAGAAAGGTATCATTTGTGATGGATTTCATGCTAAATAAGAAAAAGTAGCATTTTAATGGTTTTATAGGTTTTGTTTGATATCTTGATTTATTCTAAAAATAAAAGAAATACCTACATGCTAGAATTGATTTTTTGGGTATATACATTTTTTGAAAGGGTCCCCATTTATTAAAGTAATATTTTACTACTAACGTTAATAAACAGGAGGGGGGGGGGGGTGGGGGTTGTTGACAAGACACAATTGACGATTCACTTGGAAGAACCAGTTATCTCTGAGAGTTTTTTGAAATTTCTAAAACTTCTAGAATAAAGATAGTTTTGAAAATAAAACTAAATTGCATGGAATACAAGGTAAGTAGTACTGCTCTTTTATCAATAAACAACATCTGCTCTAACTATCTTTCTTCTGATTGCCCTTTTCTCACATATAGTCCTTTTACCTACATCAATCATTACTTGGTTATAAAGATAAAAGCAAAAGATTCTCGTTAGACCAGTTTTGGTATACTCATTTGTCGTATGTAGAGCCTCTGTTGCTAGCATGTGTTCATAGCCTTGACAGGGCTACATGTTACCTAGCAATGATTTAGTATCCCACTTAAGTAAGAATGCAAATTTAAAGATAAATTCTTCAGTATACTTGATGCTTTCTTTATTTTATTGAAGTAAATCATTCTTCTTTTATTTCTTAAAGGACAATGTCTTGGTTTGGTGGCCAAAATTGACAATGCCATTCACTTGATTTGTATCTGAACTAAACAAGCTGGCTCTTGATGAGACCCCTTGTCTTTTGATTGATCAATCTCAAGCCATTATCGTGTTTTGATATTCAGTATTGGTAATGTTAGTTAGTTATAATCTTATGATCATGGTAAGCCAGCTCTTGATGAGACCTCTTATCCTTTAAGTTTAAATTATATTTTAGAATTACACTCTAAAAGTGAAAGCTACTCAAGTGGGGGGAACCATTGGTTCCTTAAGAGTTTCTGGACGACAATTGTAGAGTTTAAAGATGCTTTTCCGCAGAGAAACTTTGCTTTGTTATTGATACTTTTCCTGACTTATGTAAAGAAAATTTCTTTCTAAATTTTAGTTTTATCAAATATTGGATAATTTAACATAAAAATAAACAATTTTGGAGCTGTAGCGCTCACTAATTATTTCATGAATGAAGATTAATTTTCATAACCATTTTTATTTATACAAGCGAAAAACAAAATTAAAAAGAGAAACTATCTTTTAGTAAAACCAAACGTAAATGTTTTCAACTTGTATTATTATTTCAAAATAAAATTAACTAAAGAGTATACTATATAGTGATCAGAAGAGATAATCTTCTATGGAAAATATTTCTTTAGGACCTGCCCATTAACAGGTAGAGGTTCTCTCTTACCTGCTAAATCTTGTAATAGAAAAGTTGATGGGCCTATTAGCTCGACAATATGGAATGGGCCAAGCCACATTCCTTAGAACTTAGTATGCTCACCTTTCTCTTTGTGGGGTTTATCCCATTTTAACACTAAGTCTCCAAGTTGGAAATTTTTTGAAGATACAAAATTTGAATCAAAGGATGCTTTGACTAACTACTGATGATGTGCATGGGTAATTCTAGCATTTTCTCGTTCCTCTTCAAGTTTAAGGATTTGTAATTTTCTAAGTTGCATAGAGGAGCAAGGAGTTTCCTCAATGAATTGAATTAAGGAAAACGAGGGAATAACTATGTTTGTTGGTAAGACAACTTCTTTCCCATAAACCAGATTAAAAGGAGAAGTGCCGATGGAGGTTTTTTGAGTTATTCGATCTGCCCATAGAGCAAACACTAAAGATTTATGCCAATTCTTTTGAATTTGGTCAACAATTCGTTCAATAATCCTGATAAGGTTCTTATTTGTGGATTCGGCTAACCCATTTCCTTGTGGATAATACTTAGCAAAATATTTAAGTTTAAAGCATCTTTTAAGAGCAAACTCTGTCATAACATTGCCTGAAAAGTAAGATGCATTATCGAACATTAAGGTAAAAGGTAAACCAAACCTGGTGATGATAAATTGATCTATAAATTCAATAATGCTCTCAGAGTTGGCTACCTTGAGTGGAATTGCTTCAACCCATTTGGTGAAGTAATGAGTGGCTGTAAGGATATATGTATGCTGCTTAGAAGAATGAGGAACGATCTCACCTATTATGTCCAATCCCCACTGTTTAAATGACTGATCAATGTTGACTGGCTATAACAGTAAGGCTGGTTTCTTCTGTCTTCCGACAACTGTCTGACATATCTTACATTTCCTTACATAACTGTGTGCATATTTGAATAGGGTTGGCCAGTAATAGCCTGCACGTAGAATTTTATGTGCTGTAGCATCTCCTGCAAAGTGTCCGCCAGCTGGTCCATCGTGAAGTTCCTGCAATACTTTTTCTGCTTCAGATTTTCTCTAGACATCTAAGCAAAACAAAATCATAATTCATTCTAAACAACACATTGTTGACAATTTGATACTGTTTAGCTTTCAACCTTAAGGCTCTTTGTACTTCAAATGTGGAGGTGCATATCCATTTTTTAAATAGAATATTATATCAACATATGTTGATTTAGTGTCGGTAAGCCTTATTTCACAAATTTGTACCTCGTCACCTGAATGCTGTGATTCTGACATATTCGATACTCCTACCAACATCCTGCAAAAACCTTGACCTTTCACAATGTTTGCTGGTTTGATTTCAATGTCATATTCTTGCAGATCTGTAACCCAATTTTCTCTTTTTTCACCTACATCCCTTTGTACTAGAAGATTTCTTACTGCTGGGAATGGTACTATCACCTTGGTGTGGGTTTTGAGAAGAAAAGGTCTGAAGTGTTTTATAGATTTGAAAACAACGTAAGCTTGTTTTTCAATCTTTGAGTAATTCAATTAAGCTCTCGGTAAATTAGAGCTAAAGAAAGAAATCGGGGCTTCGACTTTGTCTTGATTTTCTTGAGTCAATATGGCTACGTATAATTTCTCGAAAGCGAAAGTGTACAATGTGAAATGATTGGAAAAATTTGGTGTTGCTAAAGACGGGGCGTTTATGATTGCTTGTTTTATCAAGTTAAAAGATTCATGTTCCAACTGACCCCATTTAAACAGAGAATTTTTCTTTATCATGGCTTGAAAGGGTAATACAATTCTTGAGAAGTCAGGGACAAATCATTTGACAAAGTTTATTTGACCAAGGAAATATTGCATCGATTTTTTGTTATGGGGCAAAGGTATTTCAGAAATTTCTTTAATCTTGTCAGGGTCAATGTGAATCCCTGTTTTGGACACAATAAATCCAAGGAGTTTTCCTTCACTTAACGCGAAAAAAGACTTCTTGGGGTTAAGGGAAATCCCATACTTTTGACAACGTTCAAAGATTTGTTTTTGATCTCTCAGATGATTACTATGTTTTTTGGAATATACAGTTATATCATCTAAGTAGATTACCACTGACCTGTTTACTAAACCCTTGAAGGCGATGTCCATGGCTCTTTGGAAAGTGGCACCAACATTAATTAGTTTGAACGACATATTTTTATAGGCGTAAGTGCCCCATTTTTTTCTGAATGTAGTTTTCAGTTGATCATCTGGATGGACTAAGATTTGATTGACCCTGAGAAACCATCTAGAAAGGACATTAGTTCTGAGCCTACAACTGATTGCAATATCTGTTCCATAGGAGGCAACGAAAAATTGTCCTTTTGGCAAGCTTTATTGAGATTGTGAAAGTGTATACAAATTTGAATATCACCATTTTTATTTCTAACTGGGACGAGATTGGAGACCCACCTGGAATGCCTGATAGGAAAAATAATTTTGGCTTTTAGTAGTTTATTTAACTCAGATTTAATCTGGATTTCTGAATTAGGATGAATTTTCCTCAATTTCTACTGAAGAGGTTTTTCATTAGAGGTCATAGGAATAGTATGTTGAATAATAGAAGTGTCATAGGTTTTAAGATCATCATAATTCCAAGCAAAAACATTCTTATATTGTTTCAACAGATGCATAAAAGCTGATTTTTCTTCCGATGTGAGTCCGAGACCTAGACTGATGTTTTGTGGTTTCATGTTAGTTTCAAGATTGATTAATTCATACCTCAGAGTTGAACTCTGAAGTTTTGAATTAGTAGATCATTTGAATCTATATTTGAGGTCATATAAATCTTCCAATTTAACTACAGATTTTGGTATAGCGTTGTTGTTGGTTTCTTGCTTCAATTGGTTGTCATGCTGGTCTTCATCAACTATCTGGTCATCATAAGAGCTTTCTGAAGTGAGGAAGCTTACACTATCGAGATCCTTGTTAAAGACTCTCCAGTTGGTGATATTATTAGGAATAGACGGCCTAAAAATTAATTCAATGGAGAATCGATGTGGGTTGTAATCTTTTGGTGGAATAAGCTTGGAAGCTACATTAGCTAGAAGATTGGCACTAGCATGTTGGAGCCTTGGGATAGAGAAAATATTAAATGCTGTAAAATGTGAGGTCAAGTCTTGGACTAACGATTGATAGTGTTTCAAATGTCATGACAGACAATGTATAGTATTTCTTACTTGTCTAACGACAATTTCAGAATCTCCAAACAGTTGGAGGTATTTGATATTAAGACCAATTTCTTTGTACAAACCTTGAATCAACGCTTCATATTCAACAATATTGTTTGTGCAATCAAAGTCAAGTCTACATGCTAGCATAGTCTTTTCCCTTCTGGGCTAACTAATATGCATCTCGCCCCTGCTCCATCATTGGATCTAGATCCATCAAAAGATAATTTCCAAAATAAAGATTTATGTACAGGTTTATCTACAAAATTCACACATTTAGAGGTTTCTGTTTGGGAATAATTTTCGATTTGAGATACAATAGAGTTTTCTAAGAAAGGTGAAGTATGTGCATTGAAATTCCCTAGGAATGACTCAACATAATAACTTCCGATTATATTATTGCTATATGCTACCGGCTCATTTTATCCTTCCAGTTCTGTCACTAAATATTTTTTATGTTTCTCTTGATCAACCCTTATCTGATTTGGCTTGCCATTATAGGGAAGCCACATGTGAGACCAGTCAGTTGCGAAGTGACCATGAAGCTTTTCTGACCAGTCCCTACTGAGGATTAAGCCATAGAATTCAGTGACATTAGCTACAAGTATATCAATGATTTGACAAACTTTTGGGTTTGATGAAAGTCTAATGGTTACTTTATTAAGTTCTTCGACAACTTCGACTTGAGACCGATCTAATTGTACTATTCGTACTGTAAATTTCTGAGGTTGGACGTTTAACTTAGCACAGATTGTTCTAGGCAAAATGTTAGATGAAGCACCAGAATCAACTAAACAGTTGTGCAAGTTTTGATTAAAAGACTTCAAAAGTAAGGAGAAAATGGCGGAGTATGAGATTTAGATCTTCTGCCAATTAGAGCGATGTCGGTTGGATCAATTTTGTTTACAGAAATACTAGGGGGTCTTTCGATTTCCTGAGTGGCTTGTGATATTACTACGACAAGAAGTGGGGTAGTGGGAACTACTTTGAGTTCTTTCAAAAGTAGCTTTTGCTGATGTTTTAATTTACTAAGCTCATGAAAAGTGATGTTTGCCATAGTTTTCTTCATATCCTCAATAATATTGTATTCCATTTCATCGGGAATTATTAGAGTTTTGGATGAAGGTGAAGAATTTGATTGGGTAGAGTTTGTTTGAGTAGATTTCGGTGAAGACTTCTTACCTACGACTTTATTTCTGGGAGGTGGCATTGAAATTTTCTATTTTGAATTTGATTGAGGCGGATCAAGCTGATTTCTGCTTCTAGTGGCAACAGGTAGTGCTTCCTGATCCTCTTCATTTGGAAGGATAAAATCCCACATTCCTTGTAATTCCACTATTTCTTCATCGTCAATTTGTTCTTCACTTGAGACTTCTTCCTCATCTCCATCCAATTCAGCGTTTGATATATCATTTGGAGGCTTAGGATCGGTTGAGGCATTCCTTTTATATGGTCTAAAAGGTTTTTTGGAAGAAGATTTTGCTACTTGTCTTTTTATGTCAACCATTTCGTTAGACATGGTCTTAAGGAATTTCTGTAACCCTTCCAGATCAAAAGGATCGTTTGGTGGTTTTTTCCTAGAATCGTCTCTAAAGGTTACTTTCTTGGATTTTCTTTCCTCTAATGCGTTTTTATTTTCTTTGGCCAAGATATGTTTTTCAACAGCTATTGCTTCTTTCATATTTTCTGCTAACATTGGTTTGGCAGCACTATCAACGAAGATCGTTGTGTTTGAAGGTAGAGCAAAAATGTACCATTCATTTCAGACCTCCTTGCTAGGCTTGGATGCCGTAGGTATTTTATTCAATAACTTATTGAAACATGTGTTGAAGTCCTTAATGGGTTCTTTTTGTTTAGCTTTCAAATTGGAGAGGTCATTTATCAAAGTTGTTGTAGACCTATCATCTCCGAATTTAGTTAAAAATTGCTCTTAAAAAGCATCCCAACTATTAATAGAGCTTGATGGTAACGAAAAATACCATGATCCTACTGCTCCTTGTAGAGTATATGGGAATAATCTTACAACTACGTCTTCTTCTGCTACTCCATTCAAATTAATGGACAACATAAAATTATTTATATGTTCTTCAGCTAATAGGCCACTATCAAGGTTAAATTTTGGTAACCATTTTTCTGGATGCGCTGGCAATTGGGACAAAGGTCCAACCATTCTAACAGCTCTTGGGTTGGTCCATGGCCTTGGTTGAGGTTGATTTTTTTCCATTGTTGGGATATTAGTAGCAGAGGGTGAAGAAGTGGTTGTAGGTGATTTGGTAGAGGATGGTGCAGCTCTTGTACCTGTGTGAATCACGATCTGGAGTTGGGAAGCGGGTGTGTGACCTTGCAATGGTATGGATGAAATGGAAAATGATGATGAAATGACCTCGTTGTGAGATTTTGATGGTGTCTTCTTAGCCCTTTTACGACTTGGTAGAGGGAATTCAAATGGTGGGATTCCAAGTTTTTCACTCTATGCTCTAGTTAGCGGTTGTGATGGGGTATATTGAGAAGTGATACTGCCTTGGGATAATTCAGATTCTTCTTGAGATATTGAAATCCCCTGCAATTTGTGGATCAAATATTGTACTTTAGGGGGTTCAAAAAAAGAACTGCCTAGCTTGTTTAGGATTTCAACACTAGGCTCTGTATTTTCTTTTCAACTTCTCGCTTGGGAATAGGAGTTTTGGAATGTGAATGAGAAGTTGGAGGTGACGGTGAGGGAGTTTTACTCTTAGAATGGATTGTAGATTTACATTTACTTGCCATTCATAGTCATGGCCCTCCTTCTAGTGCCAAATATGTTGAAGGCTCGAAATCATTGCCTCAACAAGGAGAATAACCACCCGGTTCGGACCTTGGGACAACTCCTTTTCTGTTTGGAATAATGGTTACTACTAGGGATGATGGGACCAGTTTCCCAATCTATTTTTATGCTTGTGCTAACAGGATGATGTTTTAAAATTTTTGGGGGTAATACTTAGCCTCAAACTAATCTAATCTAACTAATAATCATGTGCAATTTGTCCTAATCAAAAATATTTATCTAATTGTGACTATCCCCAGAGTAACATGATATATGCGATCTAAAATGATGTTTGAAAGCAATTGATAATAAAGATCATTCAATTACAATAAGAAGTGAATCCATTTAACAATGATCGTTTCATATAAAAAGTTAGCCGAAACGATATGAGAGATATATTGCATAAAAATCATTCATGTGCTCCAACAATATTGATCTACTTTCAAATCATCAAACATCATCTAAGAGTACAAAAGTGCAATTTCAGTAGAAGATGTCAACTTCAAGTAGAAAATAGATCTTGTTCCATTAATTTCACCAGAGCTTCCTCAAAGGGACAGAAGTGCATGTTCTAAAGAATGTTTTTGATAAAATTTCTAGACTCCTCTCTAAACGCATGAGAGGGGTTTAAATACTAAATTATGAAACTAAAAATAGATTATTACAAAAAAATTTGAGGAGGTTTAAACGACCTGCCTCAATTTAAGCAAAGTAAAACAAAAATAGAGATGTGCATAATCACTAATCTTGCATTCGATCTTTCAGATCGCAAATATCTAGCATGCTCTTGAGGAGTGTAGGTTGGCCGACTTCAGCTTTTAGTTGTCCTGTAAACACGACATTGATGAGTGCTGGCACCATTTTCTCGGTAGAAACAATTAGGCATTTCAGGATCATACACTCGTTGTGCGGTTTTACCAGATATTGCCAATATGTCCCCCAATTTAACCTGGTCACTTGCCTAATTTCTTCTATTATTTCTTCTGCTGCCTGTTTCCAATGTAATTCAAGTTGTTTTGCATTCAGAAGGAAACCAGGAGTGGTCTCTGCCACAAGATTAACACTATGCAAATTTTCATTTACACTTTCAATGATGCTATTTGCCGCTGCTGCTGCATCCTCTGTTGCATGTTCTGCCTTTTGAGCCGAGAACCCCAACTTGCAAATAAGATCTCCTTATGTGATTCATTCAGTTTGGGCATGTCGGCTCTTCTCCCATTCTCAGAAGTTTGCCAAGTTATGAAATCTGAAAACTTTTTAAGAATTTCATCATATTCAAGTCGCATTTCCACAACTTGGCTTGTTAACTTGTCGCTTATTTCGTAGTGAGAGTTCCACTGCGAGATTTTTTGGCATTGCAATTCTTTTTGGTGTGTGAGCTGGGAGTTGAGGTTGAGTGCTTTGGTGAAAAACTGATTGATTTTTGGGTTGTCATTATGCAGATCTGTTATGCTCTGTATCTCTGCCTCCTTACCTGCCAAGCTGCTTTGATGCTCTATTTGCATTTGTTGGCACTCTTGTTGTAGCTTAGCCAATTGTATTTCTACTTGTTGGTTGGTTTTGGCTTGCTGTAACTGCTGTTCTAGTGACAAAATTTTGTTTTCTTTTTCTTTAAGCAACAATTGTACTTTTGTTGCTTTGTCAATGGTTTCCCTAGCGTATGCACCTGCGAAGTACGAGAGCCTGGTGAAGTTGGCGGATGGGTCGGTGGATTAGTCTTTCTAGAGGACATCCATCAACTCATTGTCTGGAGTGGGAGTAATTGTGGATTCCAATTTTCTTTTCTTTCTTTGTCTCTTAACAACAACCTTGGGCCATAAAATACATCAAGAGGGGGAATTTATTCTATTCTTAAAACAATCTTAGAGGTGGGGGTAACAAGAATGTGTTCTATTTCTTGAATATTCATAGTTCCCCCTGTTATAATTTCCGGAGTTGTTTCCTGATGTGTCATTTGCGTCTCTGGTGCTTTTTCCTCTGTGTTGAGTTTTCTGTTGAAATTATCCTACTATTCCAAATTAATTACCTGAGGCTTTATCAGCTGTATAGAGGGAGTATGGGTATGGTTGAAGTCTGTTCATCGGTCTTTGCTACAGACTGGACTGTATCCTGGATTGATTCCCTACTCCTGCTTTTCTTATTTTCTGATGACTTCTCAGATCCTTTGGCAGATTTCTCACGGGATTCCTTTCCAGAATTAGTTTTAGATTTTTCCTTAGAGTCACCATCTATGCTTACACTGGGAGTGGGATCCATTATTGGTTTAACTAACAATTGGTCCAATGGGACCTTTGATAATCTCTTTTCTATGTAGCTATAAAATGCTTCAAGACCCTCTTGATCAAAAAGTATCTGTGCCATATGCTTCACTTCTTTGAAATTATTCTTCTGTAAGAAAACATCATCAAATGGGTCCTTCTCATTGTTGAATATCTTTATTTTAACCATAGTAGTAAAATCCTTGACAATACCGAATGGGTCGTATTGTCTTCCGGGGAACTTAGGTAATCGTAGAGACAACATATTATCTACTTCCCTAAATGCATGTCCAAGCTCATATAATGCAAAAACTCCACATGATACAGGAAATTGAGGCCAAACGGCCTTCTTTGACTCCTTCAACATTTTGTTCATCCCTCCTTCACTGCATGTCTGATAGGCTATCTCTCTAGCCATTAATTTATCTGGGACATAGAAAGGGAGAACATGGGGAGAAGCGATGCTGCCAAATACTCTGATATATGTAAATGTCTCTTCCCTGAACCATCGGGCTATTGGAAGGATGTCTATCTTGGCTACATGGGAGAAACTGGAGGCATCTCGGTTATAAATTCATTTATGGATAGGAAGCATAACCTCGTGTCAAATCTTGAAAAAATGTGGTTCAAAATTGGATTCCCACATGTCTTTGTGGTGGATGTGAATAGGAAGTGGATCTTGAATAGTCCACTTCCATCCCATAAGAGGGAATTTAGAACCAAAACAAATAGTGTCCATAACATAAGCACACATGAAAAACAGAGGGTAAACCCTTGAATCAGTACTCTTTTTCCTTCTATACTCTATAATTGCTTTAGCTAAATTATCAGACTGGGCCCAATCTATTATTGTTGCATTAACGACTGCATCTATTAAAGACAACAATTCTGAGGAGAATTTGTTACTGTCGGTTTTGCCAAACAGTCTACAGAGCATAGCTGCAACAAAACAGAAAGGGGAACAAACATATGCAGTGGCGTCCATACCGTTTTTGTCTTTCTTGATTCTTTGTTCATTATTTGACCAATTCTTTGTGCAGTTCATCGGGCCCTCTTTTTCTTTGACGAATTTCTCAACAAATTGCCTGTTGTAGGTAACCTGTGGCTCCGGTAGGTGGTACATAAGCCTTAGGTTATTTGGAGTGAAAGATCCTATAATTTCCTGACCTCCTGTTTTGAATTCTCTGTCAGATATATCAGCGTCGTCAATGATCCACTTAACCATTCGGTTTAGGGGATTATTTTTGTTTGTGCGGCTATTCGGTGCAGAATTGAGCACACAAGCTTAGTTATGGAAGCATCAAAGGAATCGTGCCCATCAACTATAATCATTGTCTCAAGAATCCTTGGTTTTTATTGCTCCAGTAACTGATACATAGCCTACCATGTATACGTCCTTGCTTCCTTATTACATGTGGTATCCATGAACAGAGGAGTCATTTCTGACTTCTTAGAGGCGACTGCTTTCCCTTTCTTCACCATTTCTTTCGGCTTCCTATTCTGTGGCTTTTTTATGAAAGTTTCAAGAGGAACAATTTATCGGATAAAAATGATACCGAACGTAGGAATGAATCGATGAAGAAAACCAGAAAAGGTGATAAAGGTGTTTTATTTGAGATCATGTAAGAAGATATCAAATCATTCTAAAGGCCTTTCACACATAAATGCAGTTACTTCTTCATAAATGCCCACTAATGATCCGTTATCCTTTAACTTGAATGTCCATAAATATTCACATCCTAAATCGAGAAACAATCTCCTAGGGTGGTGAGCCTTCAAACTGTGATAATAGTGATTTTGCGATTTTCAAAGCAATATCGCGGATTGCTATATCGCATAATTCGTTTTTGTTTAACTTACCATTTTTAAATTTTGTGCAAAATGCGAGATGTGAGAAACAAGCGCCATCACTTGTTGGGCTTCTTTTTAACGAATAATGGACCTCTACACGTGTTGGTGGAAAGATTAAGAGGTGGGTCCAGGGTGAGATCGCATTTCGCAATATCGGCATATAATAGGCTGAAGCTTGTGTCGTATGATTAAAATGCGATGCGAGAAGGCAATTATACCATCAAAATTTTGCAGATTGCAATACTTCGGGGTACCCTCTTAAGAAAAGTCTTATATAATTTGCGATGCGAGACTTTAGCTTTCTTAAAGAAGCTTTAAGGAATTTCTAACATTATGACCATTTTTCGAATATAGATTTGCTTTTTTGATTATTTCATTGTAGATCCTGGTGGGTTAAAAAGGTATCTTTTGTGATGCATTTCATACTAAATAAGAAAAAGTAGCATTTTAATGTTTTTATAGGTTTTGTTTGATATCTTGATTTATTCTAAAAATAAAAGAAATACTTACATGCTAGAATTGATTTTTTGGGTATATACATTTTTGAAAGGGTCCCTATTTATTAAAGTAATATTTTACTACTAATGTTAATAAATAGGGAGGTTGTTGACAAGCACAACAAGACCATAGTAGTACTATCGATGGACGCATCGTTGTATCTACCATACTCCCTATGCTAGGATGACCTCCATTGATCTGGGATCAATATGAGTTGTTTGAGACACTCTCTTTTGATATTGATCTGAGATCAATTGGAACTGACTTCGGGTCAGTAAGAGTGATATGACTCACTCTCTTGGAACTGATCTAGGATCAGTAAAGTGGTATGAAATACTCTCTTCATATGGAACTGACTTCCGGTCAGCAGAGAATGGTATGAGACATTCTTTATCAATTCTTCTTCTTCATGGTTCAACAGAGCAGTGCAGGGCACTGATGGCAGAGATAGTACAGTCTAGTAGATGGATCAGTGGATGGAGTTCTACCTAGTTGAGAGGGAGTGTTAAAATTGGCAACTAGGGCCAAACTCCAGGTGGGTCATCTTATCTATGGTAGATGATATTTTTCTTGGATCCCTCTCATCGAGAGGTGTAGGATTGATTTAAAAATCATCCGATTCGATAAGTATTCATGGAGTTATGAATTTATTTGTGTTATAAGACAATTCGTGAAGGTCGGCCAACAACCAAATAAACCCACCATGTGCTCAACGTTTTACTATAAAAAGAGGTGGCTTGCAAGTCATTTGTCACTCAACTCATGTGATCTTTTCCTCTCCACTCATTTGAGTTTTGGTGGAAGGAAAAGTCATTAAGAATATATGCTATTATGGAAGCCTAATCCTATGTGTTGTCATGTTATGGAACCCTAATCCTATATGTTGTTATGTTATGGAATCCTATTCCTATACGATGTTATGGAAGCCAAATCCTATATGTTGTCATCTTATGGAAGCCTATTCCTATACGTTGTTATGGAAGCCTAATCCTATACGTTGTCATGTTATGGAAGCCTACTCCTACAAATTGTTATGGAAGCCTAATCCTATATGCTATCATGTTAAGGAAGCCTAAATCCTATACGCTGTCATGGAAGGGATGCCTAAACTATACATGATCCTAAACATAGTCTCCAAGCCACAGTTAATAAGGATTTATACACCATCATGAGATGGTGTTCTAGCAAGCCTTAAACGCTTTCCAAAGAAGCCTATACGCTGTACTAAAAACAAAGGGCCAAAGAAGAGTATTGACAACACCAATGTCTTGGGTTTAGGTGTAGTCATGACCATGTGTAAGGACGCAATGACAGGTTGATATTCTCGACATATCTATCTCAGTGTAACAATGATCTAACAACAATCATGACATACATTTTATCATGGTGAAGACTAGACAGTGAACAACAGGCTATGTATATGTATATGTATTATAGCCTCACCATAACTCTAAAGGTGTAATAGGTCTCAGAGATGTACAAGAGATCTTAGGCATACCTATGAATGGAGATAGACAGTCTCAAGAGGTATCATTCAGATCTAGTATGATGCAGTCTTGATGTGCTTCCAAGAATAGTAACAACGTTACCCTTGATACAATACATCGTCTCACTCTACAGTGAGGAACAAGCACAAGATATGATCTTGGAGTTGATGATCATCATCCCAATGAAGGTTACATCAGTGGTGCAACATAGTGATGCATAGTGATGCATAATGCAACACAGTGATGATGGACATGATGATGGTGCAACATGGTGCACAATGACAATGGTGAAACACAATAATGCATGGTGTAGCACAGTGATGATGGACGTGGTGATGGTGCAACATGGTGCAACACAGTGATGGTGTAGCATAGTGCACAGTGATGGTGGTGCAACATGGTGCAGCACAATGATGATGGACATGCTGATGGTGCCACATAGTGCATAATGACGTTGGTGCAACATAGTGATGCATAATGCATCATGGTGCAACATAGTGATGATGGACGACATGGTCATGGTGTAGCATAGTGCACAATGACAGTGGTGCAACATTGTGATGCATAGTGCAACATGGCGCAACACGGTGATGACGAACATGGTGATGGTGCAACATGGTGCACAATGACAAGTCAAAATGTTAAATTCTAATGTATATGTACTATCTCTCTCTCTGATGAACTATTGAAGAATACATAAGAAGAATTGATAAAGGGTTTCCCCACTTTAGGGTTTGTCCTTGGCTTGTCTTCTGCTATTTATGTTTATGTTCTATCTGCATTTTACTATCATGATAAATGTCATTGCTAATTTGAAATTGATATTAAGCTAATATGGAAAATTGAAGTAAATTTGTTATCATCATAGAACATACCTAAAAATAACTCTAGGGGACAAGAGCACAAACCTAGCCCATTCTTTTTGTCGAATCCCCCATTAATCCATTCCCAAAAGTGTCCATGATAAGCAAAATACGGTACTCAATTACCAAATGACAAGGCATACCTTTAGGTTCGGGTGACCTACCTTCAAACATATGATCATAGTAGATGGATGAGGGACCACATCACTGGCTCAAATGGCAGTGAAATGACACCATGAGCTAGCTGGTGGTTGTAAGGGTTGTTGGTTGTCGACTGAGGACCATCTTGGATTTTTTTTCTTCTTCTAGGGATATCACCCAAAAAATGGTAGGTAACATCTAGCTCCAATTGGGATGTGGTCTCTCGAAGAGGTGGACGAAACTACTCGAATGAGAGGTCATAAGAACTCCAACAATCTCTTGGTTACTATAGACTTGTCACTTGTACACATAATAGATGAAAAACATGGGGCACCATGCTTTCACGACGTCTCATGATTACACATGCTAAATGTTAGGCCGTAAAATCAACAGAAAAATAAAATATGCATAAGATGCATCTATCTACCATAACAATGTAAACTTTGAAACAAGGACAGTACCGTGTACCTGTTTTTTTGAGGTAGCAAAAAATCATCCGCTTTTGAAAAACGCTGATTCATGATACGATTTTTTTTTTTTTGGAGCATATTTTTGACACTTGTATCAAGTATGAACATTTTTTTTTAAATGTTAGTGATTATCGCGCTGATTTTGAAAAGTTTTGTTGAAACGCCAATCTCTTTTTTTAGAGGGCTTATTTTTGACACTTTAAATTTTCTAATGTATTAAGTGTGGATATTTTTTTTTTTCAATGTTGGTGATTTTCATGTGGATTTTGAAAAACATCCAACAATTTTTTTAAGACATTTTTGACACTTTAAATTTTTTTATGCCTTAGTATGCACAATTTTTTTTAAAACGTTGATTATTTAACAAATTTTCAAATTGTCTTATTTCTCTTATTGTTTTTCGTCCTAAGATGTTAGTTTTAAAAGGGTTTGTTAGTTTTTAAAGGGTTTTCCAAACATGTGTTATTTTGTTTTTCTTTACAATGCTTTTTAATAATGAAATCTTTAATTTTTTTTGCTTAAAAAAAAAAATTCAAAACA